>CAUYQG010062982.1:0-34227 GCA_963574415.1 Tarsius wallacei | reverse complement strand
TGTGTGTGTGGTGTGTGCATGCACTCACACCCGCATGCATGGGCATATGTGTGTGTGCATTGATCTCAATTCTGTGACAAGAGAACCAATAATTCATTGAGTAATCACACTAACAAGTTTTGAATTAATTTGTGTTGAATCACTCAATATTAATGACACTAGCCTCATGCTTGAGATACCTGCAAAGCAGAGACGTTAACAATAATCTCTAAAAAAAAAGCTTTTTTGAAAAGATTTTGTATTTAAATGCTCAAAAATAGCAGCATAATTAGAACACATGAGACTTTTCTCCATTTATTTTTATTGTTCATTACTGTTTTTATTTTAATGTTATATAAGGTACTATACTATTTTCAGTGCCGAGAACCTTTCAAGGTCTTTATCCAGAGTTGTGATAATAATAAATATCAGAGTGGAAAGGTCTATGACGATATGTTATATAGTAGAGTCAGCCCTTGACAAATGCAAACAAGTACCTGAACAATGAAGAACCAAAATTAAATTTAAAATGCTTTCATGTAAGGCATGAAATTGCATCCCCTGAAGACGCAAACAAACAATAGCAGAAATTAAAGCCACACAGACAAGAACAGGCCAGGTGAGCAATAGCACTTAACATTATACTACGGTTTAATCTCAGGAAACTAAAAAAAGTTAAATCAAAGCTGCCCTATGCCACCTGGAGAGAAGCTCAGCATCCCCTTGGCCACTCAGTGATTGGTGTTCCCTGGAGCAGGGCTTGGTGGGGGCCATATGGTGTGAAGGAAAGAGCAGTGACTATGTAGCTGGCAGGTGTGGGTTCCAATCTCAAGACTGTCTCTTAATGACCATACAACCCTGCACATGCCACTTCACCTCTCTCAGACCTGACATCTCCCACATCTGTAAATAAAATGGGGTTGATGCCTACTTTGCAGGAATGTTGAAACTTAATAAGAGAGTAGGTATACGGAGGTAGCTCAGTGCCTAACCCAAGGTAGGCATGAGGAGCTTCTGCTCCAGAACACATGAATGTCTTACTGAGTCCAGTTCTTAGTTCCACAGGGGAATTCCAGGATTGATTCCCCAAGGACCCAGACTGCAGACCTCTAAGATTATGCTGCACCTCTTTGTGAGGCTTGAAATCTGTCCATTGTGTGACCTCCATTGTGTGACCTCCATGTTCACCAATAACAATCTCTCAAGGTATGAAATCCTATGATACTCAGCAGAGCCCAGCCCTGGAGTCATGGAAGGCAGCTGCCTACCAGCCTGAGCATCAAGAAGGGCTCCCATTATGGCAATCGATACTTCACCAAACTTTTCTCTTTGAGTATTTCATATGTTCACATAGTTCTCAGTGTCCTAAGTGTTAAAACCTGGAAAATGCATTAGTTATTTAGGGGTGAACTATGGATGAATGAATGAATTCATTAATTAAGACAAGTAAGATTTGTATTCAAATCCTAGCTCTGCAACCAACAATTAGCTTAATGACTTTGATCCTCACTCAACTTCTGTGTCAGTTGTTTTCTATATACATGTTTATTATAGGAATCAAAATAATTCCTTATAAACAATGCTTGATACAGGAACTGGGGCATGAGAAAGACTCAAAAATATGGCAGCTATCATGATACTAAAAGGAGGCTAATCCTGCAGGGAAATTGTGACTCAAATGAGATAATATGTAGAACTATTATTGTTCAGTGACAAACAAATGCTAGTGTTTAGAGTTCTGAGTGGTTATAGGTCTATGATTTATTTACCTGGTAAAAGAGGTACAATTTTCTAATGAGTCAAAGCATAAGAACACCTAGTTAGATAAGCATAAAGAACATATTCACTATATACCTCGTAATAAGAAACATTGCAGTGATTTTCATGGGTTCATTATTTGTTCCATTCCAAATGTAACATATATTCATTTAAAAGGAATTGGAATTTATATCAAAGCAGGAAGAAGAAAGTAAAATTACTATTTTTCCTTTAGGTTTTTATTTTCTTCTTTATAGATTTTAACAATAAACATTGTATATATCTATATTTTTTACCCAGCAGTGATATTATAGTATAAGATTTAACATTTCGGATTTTGTTCACTTTTTAAGATAGATATTTTCTCCATTTTTGCTTAGGCTTTTGAACATAATTGTTATTGCCTACAAAATATCTTAAATGTATGTGCCTGGCTTTATTTAAGCATTACCATTAAGTTGTTTCCACTTTTTATTGCTTTCAGTAATGACAGAGTGAACAACTTTGTTCCTATTTTTCTTTTAAGATTTAGAAAATCTTTTGCATTTGATGAGCGTTTTGTTGTTTGCAAAAGGGTTCATTTTAGTCCATCATTTAGGAAACAGTCATTGAATGTTTACCACGTGCCAGTTACCGCTCTAGGGCTTAGAGATGCAATAGAGAATTATATGGAGAAGGTCCTGGGTCTCTTAGATGCTAGTAAATTCTAAAGAGATTGTACACAATATCTCATCAGCCATCACATTTACCCAGTGTTGCAGTCCCTTGCTGTTACTACCATTTTAGATATGCAGAGCTTAGAGATTCAGATGACAGAATGATACTGTCTCAGTGGACTTATCTCCATTATTTTGTAGATAAGTCCATCATGCTTTTTTGCCTCTTCACCCCTCCACTCCCTGACCTGCCCAAGGATAACTGATGACTGGCCCTGCCTGAACTACCTTTGCTGCAGGGTCAGCAACACTCCATAAGCTTTCTTATGCATATTTGTCAACGTACTGGACTGTGAGCTCCTTAAGGGTCAAGACAGTGCCAACATCTCTTCATCCCCAGTGCTCAGCTACCAAGACCACGCCAAAAAATGTTTGGTGAAAATCTCCATGATTCTGTCTTCTTTTCTCCTTCCCATTGTCTGTCATAATGGGGTGCCTCCACTTATCCCTCTGTCAGAAAACCTTAGATCCTGCAGCTCTGCTTTGAGGACGTCATTCATACTCCAAACTCTCCCAAGAACTTGCTGTTTCATAATTCAGTACATCGAGAACACTCAACTCTACGATGATCCCTACAGTGCCTCCCAAACTCAAATGGCACACTCTTAGTGGGGTCTGCAGTGAACACCCCTGGAGGTCAGGGTAAGGGGGATAAATCCAAGACAGACTGCAGGCAAAAGAAGAAGGGTTTGATGATAGCAGCAGGATGTTTTCCATCTGGGCGTGAAATAGGGTTTTCTCCGTGGTTAATGAGAACAGTCTGTTTCCAATTTGACTAATGCCTTCCATTAGAGCTTTGGCACAGCCCAGCAGAGAGGCACAATTGGGGGCTTTGAAGTCATTTCTTAAAAGCCAGAAACTGCTTTGTCATTCAGAACTTTCCTTTGATCCTGACTCAGAATTCTAAGGCAAGATTTATTATGGCAGATTTTTAAAAGCCTATCTTTCCATTTGCTGGTAAGCTGGTAACCTTGGGCAAGATGTATCACCTCTTGGAGCTTCGGTATATTCTTCTGTAAAATGGGAGTGATCACACCTGCTCAGCCTACCTTCTCAGATCATTATGAGGATCAGATTTCAAAACAACAGCAATGACTATTACAATGAATTCATCCTTTAATATGCGCCAGACACTACACAAGGCACTTTACCTTCAATGACTGATTAGATCCTTATAGCAATTATGCAAGATGTGGTAAGAGGAATAATGCATTCTCTGAAGATGGCCACATTCTAATCCTGGGAACTTGTGAATATGCCAGATTACATGGCAAAGGGGAATTAAAGTTGTAGATGAAATTAAAGTTGTTCATCAGTTGACTTTAAAATAGGGAGATTATTCAGATGGGCCAAGTATAATCACAATATTTTTTGCAGCCTTACAACTTTTTTTGATGTACTTGACAATCGGTGATTAGTTCCCATCCACATTGACTGTAGATTTTTGAAAGTGGTAACAGTTACATAGGTAACCAAAAGTTAAAGCTTGTTTGGTGAGTCCTCATCCTCCTTACATTTTCTGGACAACCGCACACGGATATGGTTCGGGAGATTCCTTATTACCTTTGGCCCAGAATGCTTTGTTAAACCTGGTATCAATGTGTACATCTTGAGTCCCCATCTCCTTCATGGTAATTTTTCGAATCTCTGAGTGTCCGAGGGGCATGCTTCTTGAAGCCCACTATATGGATGCGCTTGTGAATGTTGATGGTATATTCTTAGATCACCCCCTCATTGATGGCAGAATGGCCCCGCCTTCTCACCACCCTTCTTTGCGGGTGCCATTCTGCTGGGCCCAAGCTGGAGAGGAAAGGCACCAGGGATTGTGAGAGAAAGCAAGTCCTGGTCACGAGTACAATTTCCAAGTCACCTCTAATCACAATTGTTTTTAAAAGTGAAAGACAGAGTAGGAGAAAGAGATGATAACATGGTAGCGAGGACAGAGTAGGAGAAAGAGATAACATGGTAGCGAGGTCAGAATGATGAGAGATGAAAAACACTCCACCTGCTATTGCTGACTTTGAAGATGCTGGAAGATATTATAAGCCAAGAAGTGTGGCAGTTTTGAAAAGCTGGAAACAATAATTTTAAGGTAAAGTGACAAATTTGCCTCTAGAGTGTCCAGAAAGCACATATCCTGTCCACATCTTGATTTTCCCCAGCAGGACTCATGTATAACTTCTAACATAAAGAAATGTAAGATAATGAATGTGTGTTGTTTTAAGCCATTAAATTTGAAGTAATTTTGTTATGGTAGTCAAAGAAAATAATACAATAACTTTTTTCTCTTCTTTCTGTTTAGGACAAGTGAGGAAACTAAAAATCAGAAAAATCAAATGTCTTATCCAAAATCTGTCAGCTATTGCTAAACAGCAATCTGTGTTTTTAAATCAGTCTCCAGTTATGGGTCATAAATGTGTATCTTTGGACTGAGTTAAATGACGTTTTCAAAAATCTACATATTTCTAGATGTAAAATACACCTGCCATTAGCTTGAAATATCTTCTCTTAAAATATCTAGGAATTGTGACTCCCCTACCTCTAACCCGCTCTGAGAAAAGTTTCTCCTTTTCTACTCACAATGGAGGAAATGGGATAGAATGTGGTGTTGCTTTTCTACTGCTGCATAACAAATGATCACAAATTTAGAGGCTCAGAATAACACCCACTTACTATCTTATAGTTTCACAAGTCAGGATAATGAGCATAAGAGCAGAGACTCATAAATCTGAGCTGAGCTGCCTTATCATATGGAAGGATCTACTTCCAATTTTCACAGGTTCTTGGAAATATTCATTTCCTCACAGCTGTAAAAGTCAGGAAGCTTGCTTCTTTAAGGCTAGCAGAAGAGAAAGTCTCTGATTTCCAGATATTTTTTTAAAGGGTTCCCTCCATTAGGTCATGTGTACCCAGGACAATCTTTATTTTGATTAGTTAAAAGTCAACAGAGTATGGTCTTTCATTACAGCCATGAAACTCTTTGACTTTTACCAAGTAATGTAACAGTCACAGGCATGTTACTTTGCCACATTCTGTTGGTTAGAATCAAGTTACAGTTCTGTTCACACTCAAGGGTAGAGGATTATACGAGGGGAGACCTAAAAACAGAATTATCTTTTTGGAGGGTAGTTCCCTTGTAGTACAATCAGAATTTGTTCCTCCGGATCAAATGGTCAAAGTTTTTAACTTTAAAAGTTTTGAGAAGGTTGCATCACAATTTGCAGAAGAAACGTCCTGAATTGTGGCAAACAGGTGATTGGTTCTACCAATATGACAATACATCTGCCCACACCACACTGAGTATTCAGCAGTTTTTGACCATGACCCCTGTGCCCCACCCTCCCTATTCACCTGATCTCACCCTGAGCTACTTTTTTTTTGTTTCCACAGATGAAAAAAGTCCTCAAAAGGAAATGTTTTGCTGATGTGGAAGAGGTGAAGCAAAAAATGGCAGAAACACTCAAAGGCATCAAAATGGGTGAGTTAAAAAACTGTTTTGAGCAATAGAAAAAGTATCTTGATAGGTGAATTACATAAAACAGAGGACTTTGAAGGTGACTGAAGTTTCAACATGTAAGAATAAATACACATTTTTTAATAAATAAATTTCAGGGAGTTTTTTGTATAAGACGAGGAGTCAGAGGGAGATAATTTTACAATTCTACCTACCATAAATGGAATGGAATATTTCTGCTGCAAGTTGCCCTGGAAATCACCATATTCAACTTGAGGAGGAAGGAATTTCCTATTGTTTATTCCAAATGTCCCACCCCAGGTGGTAGCCTCAGTGCTAGGGATACAGAAGTGAAAAAACAGCAGACAAAATGAAATCCCGTTGTGTAGAAAAAGATAATCACAATAATAAGGAAAAAGCTAGTGAGCCTTTGGGCTAGAGAAGGGACACTCTAAAGTGGACTGTGAGTCATTGCAGCTAGAAGAAAGGTTAACTGTCCTAGGGAAGCCTCTAGTTGTGCTGGTGCTGTAAGTTCCAGAATGCCTTCCCACATGATGGGTTCCAATTTCCCCTCACAGCAGCCAGGCAGGGTCACTTGGGCCTGGAGTGCCTGGAGAAGTAGCCTAACCCAGAGGTCCAAGGAGGGGAAAGGGGTAACGGCAGGGGCAAAGGAAAGGCTGAGATATGGTATGGCATTCAGAAAGAACCTCCACAAAAGGAGAGGACAGGAGCAAAGGAAGAAAGATATTGGTGTGAAATGATGCACAAGGATGGATCTGGTAATGGTCTCAACTTTCCCAGGAACTTCTAGTGTTGACTTCAGGATCATAAGCATGCCCCTGCCTTTGTTTTCTCTAATTCTCTGGCTCTCTTGTCTTTGTTTCCACATGGCTCTTTATCCCACTCCCCCTTATTTTCTTACCTCATTATTCCTTATGCCTCCTTTGCTATCTCTGTTTTTTTCTTAATGATTCTCTCTTTTCTATCACTCTTTGATTTGCTTCTCTCTTATTCATCTCCCATGCCCCAAATTTCTCCTCTCTGAAATTTTCCCTTATCATTCCTTCTCCACCATCTCTTCCTTTTCTAGTGTGTTCATGTTCTCTCTCTCCCCCGTTCTCTCTGCTTCATTTTTCTGCTTCTCTTCAGCCACTTATCCAACCCTTACCACCCCACTTCTCTTCCCCTTCTCCTTCTCTCCCCCTTCTCCTTCTCTCCTTTCTGCCTTCCCTCTTACCCCTCCCTCTGAAAACCATTTTCTACTTTGTTTCCTTCATACTTGTCCAGTCTTGAGCAATCACTTTCTCTTGAGATTCAGCTTTCTTTTCTCCAGTTTCTAATAATTAAAGGGGATGACGTATTGAATTACCAGCTCATCTTCCTTCTTTTTCAACCTTTCCCCAGTACACCTATTGTACCTTCTCCCTCTCTTGTTCCCTCTCCCTCTCTTTTCCTACCTCTCTTCAGCTTGGCTGGAGAAGGGAGCAAGAAACTGGCTTGATTTGTGTTTGGAGGTGTTCCGCATTTCTGGGCTCTGGCCCTTTCACACAATGCCCTGAAGTCTCTATGCAATCTGCCCGTTTTACCCCAGTTCCCCATTTTTATTCTTCTTTGCACCTATCACCATGTAAAATTGTCTGACTTGTTTCTTTGGCCACTGTCCCCACTGGAATATAAGTTCTGTGAGGCAAAGACTTTGCCACCTCATCTGTGCCTCTGCCCATAGTACTCAGGAGAGTGTGCACAGCGGGTTCTCCGCAAATATTTGTTTTTATTGAAAGCATGAAAAGATGGGTCAATAAATAAATGCATGAATGGAGGGATTGCTAATAAAATTAAACCAGGTCAATGGGAGCATCTAATGCAGAAATGATACAAAGGAAGTCCAGAGAAGTGATCCAGGTTAAATCTGGATCTGTTGGCTGTAGCTAGAATACACTCGTACTTCCTGTCCATGTGGGGATTTCTGCCATTAGAGTACATTAAAGACCACAAATGGCTTCTGGAAAAGTGACCAGCACTGCAGGAGTGGCACATTCTGCAATTGTGCTACAAGATGCCCCCCAGCTCCTCACTTGGATGAAGCAAAACCCACTTGGATGAAGCCCAAGATAGTCTACCTGTGCCAGGCCAGGTTCTAACAGATTGAGTATAGAAAGGTGGTTACTGGACCAGATATAGTCCTTGGGGAATGTTTATGGACCTGCCAACTTGTTTCTGAGCCAAATTAATCAGAGACATAACAAGGAGGGAGATACATTTTTCATTTTCCAAATTAATGAACAAATGGATTTTCTATTCATTATTCATTGAGTTTTGAAGTTTAATGAATAGTTCAGGGATAATCACTAAATTTTGGTATTTATAGAATATCAGCACCAGCCAGATTCAACATGCATCAAGTATTCAAGCACCAGTTTATTATGTGTAATAAATTTTAATTATAACTTTAACTACCTGGTATTTATCAGTTTTAAATTTTTGACAAACAAAAGTGATTAATTCATTAAGAATGCCCTCAGTCTTCATTCTTCTTTAGTTTGATTCATTTGTAAAAACTAGATGAAAGTCCTCATAAGAGCCTGCTTTTCCTTTTATCCACGTCTGTCTTCTAAATATGTTTTGCTTTGTTTTATTGCCAGTTGAACTAATTTTTCCCTTGACATTCATCTACTTCTTCCATTAATTTCTTCCTCTGCTGGGAGATTAATATTTTTCCTCCTCTTCTATCCAGAAAGACACTCAAGGATTTTGTGTTTAATGATAAGCAGTCAGTAGAAAAGAAGGTTTAAGGCTACTGTTTTGTGATAACTTAAAACTAACAGCAAAAGTATAAGATAAAACATAAAACTCCATTTCAAAACTTCTCACTCATCCCTGTAGCTCACCGCTATAAACATTTAAAGAAAATAAACTTAGAAATACTTTCAAAAGAAAAAAAAGAGATTGATATTATCCAACAAAGCCTTTAGACTTATTATTTTTATGATAATCAATATTAAATCATTAAATTGGTGTTTTAGGGAGGATTCTAAATATGTGGCAAGCAGAAAGTTTAATTTTTTTCCCGTTGAAATCTCCTTGCCCCCAGTGGGCAACGTTTTTGTGTTTAATTTTTACCATCTAAGTAAGGTTTAATGATATTTTAGACATTTTTGGTTATTGACGCCATCTTGTCTAAGTTATTAGATTCACTCTGTAACTTTCTTATTTCTATCCCATATCTGACTTAAGATTCTCTACTTCCCCAACTTGCTGTCTGACTATCTGGGCAAGTTGATAGGTGCTTGTGGTGGCCCTAGGAACATGATGGGGAGAGTAGGAAACATGGTATTCACTCACCTCCTTCCTAGTCTTAGCCCCTGATTTGGAGGAGAAGAGCCAAGAGCAGGGACCTCCATAAGTGACTATGTGAAGTAAAGCTGTTGTAGACAGGCTGGATCATGGTGAGCACTGATTTTGTAATAACCCCTTGGCAAGGGACTCTAACAACCAGATCACATCTTCCTGCTCTCCCATCAATGGCTGACTTATGGTGCACTCCAGTCTTCTGCTGCAAGCATCTCCTAGCTCCTTGTATGGGACTCTTCAGTCAGCCTGAAATCTCCACTCTCACACTATCATAGATTCAAACTCTGGGGCCTCTGCATGGGTAGGGTCCCATACTATAAGGCTTGGGAATGGAAATATTAAGGAAGTGGTCTTTTTTTCCTTTTCTGCCTGAACTTGCTACCCGACCAGCCTCCCCAAAGCTCTATTGACAATTCCAAAAAGATCAGCCACACGAGAAAACCCAGTGGATAAAAGGTTTCCACTTGGAAAACAATATAGTCTCTTCCTGTCACAGAATTTCCCAAATTGTCTATAGTTGTATGAGTGGCTCTTTAGGACCCTCCGTTCTTTGGTTTGAGTGTGGAGTAAGTACTCTAAGACACCCACTGAATTCTTCACTCCTTCCTTTAGCTGTGCCTTTGCAGGCACCTCTTATCAAGAGGTAGCATCTATTTCCTTATCCCTTGAACAGAGCTGATCTTGAATAAGATAGAATAAGGTAGAAATACTGTTACTTCTGAGCCTATTCCTTAAGAGATTATGTGCACTTCTGCTCACTCTTGAATTCTCCTTATTACTTATTAACCATTTAAAATTGTGTTGCTATTTATATGATGTTTGAAATCTATCCCCTGAGGTATATTGTAAATTTGTTGAAGAGGGAAGTCCTGCCCTTGTTTTGTTCCATATTTTAAGCTGTCAGTGTCTGGCCTTCAGTGACACCCAAATATATTCATACTAGGGACAGCATAGACTAAAGAAGAATATCTAGAGGGAAGATACTCAAAGATAATATTTTCAGATTTAAATATCTACTGAGATATTATTTATGATGTGTTGAACAACCTGAGTTCTTCCTGCCATCACCATCTACACTCCCACCCCAGCCCTTTTGTAAAGTTGATTCCTCTTATAAAGTTTATTATATATTTGAATTTCATATAGTTTTTTTTCTCTGAGAAGACAGATTAAGGAATTGGAACGACATTTGAATTAATATGGTGGAAAGCCAAAACTGAATGCAAGGAAGTAGAACCCAAAAGAAAGAGAAGGAGAAGAAAACCAATACCCTTTAAACAATTGTATGAAACTAGGGAGACTTCGGACTTCTACAGGCAGTAATTTGGGATGCTAAGACAATTTTACCTAGAAAGTTGCAGGAATGCTTCATCCACTATCTGGGTTACATAAAGATGAATGAGACATTCTCTGGTCATATCTGATGTGTATTTATACCCTGAGTTTTCATGGTCAAATATCTTCAAGACCTCTAAATGCTGTACATCCCAAAAGACAACATGGGTCATGGGAACACTAGTGAATTAGAAGTCAAAGAAAATAAATCCTGATCCCAATTCTGGCACTCTATCCACAACTACGACCTGACAGGGAACGTCCTTTTCCTGGGGCTCAGTTTGTGTGAGTTGAGCAGGTGCTCTGAGAATACCCACTCTGCTTTGGCTCCAAGTGATGTCTTGAATGAGGTACAAATGGGATGAAGAGTTGATTTTCTCTACTTTTCCACCTGGTGTCCTTATTAATTCTTCCCCTAGGGTCATTCAGAAATCACCTTAGGAAGCAGAATAAATAATCAAAGCATAAATAGGACGTGTGGCAGAAATGAAATATCCTAATTCAGAGGGAGACTTGCTAATCAATAGCGGTCCGTGTGGCAGGATTTTCTTCCCTAATGAGTGATGGAAAGAGAAGTGGTAATAGCATCATGAACCACTAACTGCTCCTCTTTCCTTTAGAAGGATGGAATGTGGGTTTTAGTGACTGGGTAACATTTGGAAAAGAGTTGAAAAGGACAGAAACTTCAATGGTTGCTAGGCAGCCTGAAGACTTTGCAAAATAAGGTCTGATGACCAATCTTTCTTAATATTATTTTTGCCATCCTGGCAGGGCTGTGGCTCTGGGGAATGCCAGGGCAGAATTATTAGCAATTATGATCATGGTCGCTTGGAAAAGGTTGACAACAAGCAGATTTTTAAATCCTGTTTCAAGATGTTTCCCTCATTTAGCCAATTAAAGCTCCCTGACTAGTGCCTAAATATTCATTTAATCTAAGAGTTAATTAACATCCATTGAGTGCTATATGCCTGGCATGGGGCTGGACATCTTAAGTGAGGTTGTATTTACTTCATGGTCACCCAGACCCTTTGAGATAGAGATTTACAGATGATAAAACAGAGGCAAGAGAAACAAATTTCCTTACCCAAGGACAGAGTCGGGGTGGAAGCCCATTTTCCTGATACCTCATCCAATGCTATGCATTTGCCAGATATCTCATTCTCTCTCTTTGCTTTTGATGTTAAACTATGTGCCCCAAAATATAATCTGAACAAAATGAGGGATCTTTAGTCTTAATAATCGTAATGTGATTTTTTGGGTTTTTGTTGTTTTACCATGTGCAGGAAGTAGTCCTTGTTTTTTGTTTTTTTTTTTTTTTGAGTTGGAGTCCCACTCGATTGCCCAGACTGGAGTGCAGTGGCCACTCCCGGCCACCGCAGCCTCCACCTGCTGGGCTCCGGCGATCCTTCCGCCTCAGCCTTACGAGTAGCCGGAATTACAGGTGCGCGCTACCACGCCCGGCTAATTTTTTTGATTTATTGTAGAGATGAGGTTTTGCCTAGCCCAGGTGGGTCTCGAACCCGCGGGCTCAGGCAATCCACTCACCTCAGCCTCCCAAGGCGCAGGATTACAGGCTGAGCCACCGAGCCCGGCTAGTCCTTGTTTCTTTGTTGCATTATCATATCCGATCCTTGTCAAACCCATATGTTGTAGGGGCTATTATAACCAACTTTACAGCTGAAGGAAATTGAGAATCTCAGGGAGATTAAACAAGTTGCCCAAGGTCACTCAGGTCCAGGATATTTAAAGATCAGATCTTCCAGACGCCAGGGCCTGTCTGCTTAGCCACCTTGCCATGTAGCATTCTTTATGCCAGAGTTTTGACCCTAAGCCCATCGCCCTTTCTGAACATGAGAAGAGTGCTAGAGATTAAATAAGTGCAAAGACCTCTTAAAATTCTTGAATCCTCCCTACCATTTATATCATCCACAACTCTGCCCTTTCTGCTATTCCTTATGTTCAATTTATCAACAAATCTTCTGGGCTCCATCATCAAATGCATCCACAATTCTCTCACTTCTCATTTCCTCCACAGCCACCACCTTGAAATAAGATAATGCTATTTCTTACATAGGTTATGACAATAGCCTCCTTCCTGGCTTCACTCGTGTCCTTGATCTTGCTCGAGTCTGTAGACAGGGCCATCCAACTAAGGAACTCCCTCTCTCATCTTCCTTCTGTACTTTCCAGTAACTCCTAAGCTGTAAACCTTCTCATGCCCACATTCACAAGTAAACTCCAGGGCATTTATCAAGGTAAAGCATCATGTTAAAAAAAAAAAAAGAGGCATCATGGTCCTTGTAGTAGTGTGTTATTCTTAATCATTCGACATATCAAAACCATTTTGATTAAGTTTCTTTTAAAAATGTGTCACTGATTGAATTTTTGAGTGTATTGACTCTTTGGTTTTTGTTTTATGATCGTAAGTAGCATAAGTGATTTTTCATAACAAATGAATCACATTATAGAGAACTAACTACATATATACATATGTATAAAGCATATTATATATTTCATCTACTTTACCCCTTTGAAGGCATCTTTTCCTATCTTTTATTATATTTTTCATTGACAAACTATAGTTGTGCATATTTATAGTGATATGATATTTTGATAGATGTTTACAATGCAGGATGATTAGATCAGGCAAATTAGCAAATATGAAAAACATTATGAAGGGCCCTTATAAAACTAAAAATAGAATTACCTTAAGATCCAGCAATCCTACTTCTGGCTATATATCCAAAAGAATTGAAATCAATATGTCAAAGATAAGTCTGCAACCTCATGTTTGTTGAGCACTATTCACGATAGCTAAGATATGGAAGCAAACTTTGTGTCCATCATCAGATGAATAGATAAACTATAGTCTTAAATCTATAAAGTAGTATTTTGTTTTAATTTTTAATATTTCTAAGCCAGGGACCTTGTATTCAAGGTTTGATAGGAGAAGCAGTATAAAAATAAATAATAGATAATAAGGAATTTGTTATGGGATTGGCCCTTATACCATTATGAGAGCTGGTAAAGTAGTCCATGCAGGTTGTTGTCTCAGTGACTCATTCAAGCAAATAGTTGGAGACAAAGCTAGGCAAAAAGCAGGACAAAATGATGACAAACTGAATCCAAGAGGACAGACTAAAATCCACAAGGATGATCCCCCCAAGTTCAATGATTTGATGATCTATAGGAGAGCTCTCCCAGGGAGCTGCACACATACCTGGTCCAAGACTCAGAGAAGCTTTAAGGAAGTGATCTGGGGGAAGCTAAAGGAGGCATGAGCCTGGGTCTTGCCTGTAGAAGAGCTCTGATAATGTGAGCAAGCTGTCACAGAGCCCAGTAACCCACAGTAACCTTCAAAGCATGAAAATGGCCACCGTTTCACTTCCTTCTCCCAGATCCCAAGAAGATTCTTCTTATTGTCTTGCCCTAAGTTAGAACCAGGCAAGGAAGAGAATTCCAGGGAACGTGGCTCCAGTTTGCCAACCTGACAGAGTATATGTCTCCACAGACCCCTCTTTGAGAATGTAAGAAAACTGCACCCACTACACAGGAAACTGCACAGGCACCTCCAATTGTGTTCATAATATTCACAATCTTCCAGATGTCAGGCCCAGAGGTTGCACAGGTGAAAAGCTTTGGCATTCAAAAGAGTAACTGATAGTGCCGTATTTATCTGAGAATTCTCAGATTCGTCAGAAAACATCTAAATTTCAAAGGTCTCCTGACCCTAACAAGAAAAATACTGAATGTACTGCCAGGGGAGGGAGGAAGTGGGATACACAACAACACAAAGAGCACCTGATCCTAAACTAGGGGAAGTGGGGACCAGTTGGAGGTCCAAAATTCACCTGTACATACAACACTTACGTACCTAATCCCAACTTGTACCCCCACATCCTTATAATAAAATAAGGTAAAAAAAAATAAAGCTAAATGTTATGATTTAGGCTTCAGTATAAACATAAATACAAACACAAACATAAATATGAAAAGACGAAGACAGTTTATTATAAGGTGGTGTTTCAGGTGGGCCAGAATATGTTTGTGTTATTTTTGAGCTAAATTTGAATTTTAAAAATCTTGGGCCGGGCTTGGTGGCTCAGCCTGTACTCCCAGCACTTTGGTAGGCCGAGGTGAGTGGATTTCCTGAGCTTGTGGGTTCAAGACCAGCCCGGGCAACTTGGCGAGACCTCGTCTCTAGAATAAATCAAAAAGTAGCCAGGCGTGGTAGCGTGCACCTGTAATTCCAGCTACTTGGAAGGCTGAGATGGAAGGATCACTGGAGCCCAGCAGGTTGATGCTGGGATGGCCGTGAGTGTACCACTGCCCTTCAGTCTAGGTGATGGAGTGAGACTCCAACTCAAAAAAAAAAAATCTTGTAGATAATTTATGGGACATACAATTCTAATCTGAATAACCCCATGTGTGGTGGATAAAAATAGGCTTTGGAATCAGGTCTTGTTCTGCCACTTAGCTTTTTGACTGCGGCCAAGTACCTTTAAATTCTCCGCGACTCAGATTTTTCTATATAAAGTAAGGCAAATAATAGTAACTTCATCACGGTATTGTGAAGACAGTGAAATATGGTAAGGTGTTTAGTGCAGTAATGATACCTACATAGCACCAAGAGAATGTTAGCTGTTTTCTTATTGCTATCACAGTTGTCATCATTTATCATCATCGTTCTTCTCCTCCTCCTCATATTTCCATTATTTAGTTAATTCACTCTGACTGGGTGTGGTAACAAAGTCCAATTATGTGAAAATTGTTCTGTGAGAAGTTGCAGACAAAATCTGAACTTGATGTCCTTAAGATTGAGAATAAATCAAGACAAGACTGCTTCTATGATCAGTGGTTTCTTGGCCTGCACAGTGTACCAGCCTTGCGCTGTCACTCAGGAGTGAACATGGTTTCTGCCTCCTAGGAGAACTGTCAGCACATTCAAGGAAACAGTTTGGTATAACAATTTGGAGTGCTAGGTAGTGTACTGGGGGACCCTAGTCCTGTTACCTGCTTTGGCATGTATCACCACAAGAGCTGAGCAAAACTTTCTCCTCTTGGGCTCCATCGACATGAAAGATGACAACAGGGTTTTTAAGTTAATATCTGAAGTAAAAACCTGGTACTCATGGTCCATATCTTTCGTTTAACCCACAAAGCATTTTGAAGAGCTTTTAGTCAGAAATCATAAAAATATTCATGAAATCTTTTATTTCCTAAAAAATGGTGGGCAATCTGGCATCTCTACTTGCTACCCATCTGCTGCTGATAGACAATAAGCTCTACACCTCACCACCATCCCCTCTTCTTCATTGTATCCCTGACTAGAAGGCTATCACTTAGCGTTTATCATTGTCCTTGAAGAGCTTTTTTTTCTTACAATACAGATATGGTTTTTTGCATCTAATTTAAATCAAACCAAAGGGCAAATGAAAGGTGGATCTCGAGATCCTTATACCTTTACGTATTTAGAAAATGAACTACAGAATATTCACTTGTGGAAGGGAAGCTTATTCCTGCATGTTTGCATGCAGAACCAATGAATGTCAAACCACTACAACTTAATATGTCATTAGAATAGAAAACCTCAAGGCCAAGACTGCTATACCATCTCCCAGTGTCTTCACTTCTTTGATAATAATGAAATGCTAAAGTTTGGGCTGGAGGCATGGTGTCTGACCAGAGGGTGAATAACAGGGCACCTAAGATGACAGGGAGAGGTGGGTGAAGTGATGTGTGTAGCTTGCTTAGGACATCTCTTCTACCCACATCCTGCCTCCTTAGGAAGTGTCAGCAATTGTAGAATCTTTCTTGAACACAGAGACAGAATCCATGTTGTTCAGATAATAGTCAAACCAACACCTTTGGCCTGATCACTCCGAGTAATTATGTTAAAGAAAATGAACAGCTTTCTTATCAGGCCATTGAATTTGGCTTAAGTGCCAATAGCTCAAGCTGAACTGTGAAACGCAAGTTTTATCTAAAACCCCTTCGTGGCTCATCCTTGCTCTTAGAATATGAATAACTTTACTTAGCTTACTAACATATACTCTGCACATCGATTTGACAAGATGATTCATGTAAGCAAGCTGGCACATAGTAGGTGACAATACAATGGCAATTGTGGTTGCCTTTGCCCTCATGTTATTTCAAGATCTGACCACCCCTCAACATGTCCCACAGATAGTCTTGACTTGGACACTGTCACCTACCATCTGGATACTGCAAGGATCTCTTCATTTGTCTCGATGTTTCATTCTTGCCACTCCAGTCTAGCCTTATCAGAGGCATCAGAGGGACCATTTACAACTTAAGTCAGATTATGAACTCCTGGGCTCAAAATTCTCCAGTGGTTTAGCACGATGTTTATAATAAAATCCAGAGCTTCACTCTGGCCCTCAAAGACCCTCGTGGCCTGGTCTTGCCAAGTTACCTGACCTCAATTCCCAGCTTTTTCCAGCCATGTTCTGTTCTTCAAACACACCAGCCCCACTCCTGTCTCTAAATTTGTTCTTACTATTCATTCTTATTTGTTCTTTGCTCAGCTATTTGCTTTTTAATCTCTTTCCTCCTCGACCAACCTTGCCAAAACAATAGCCTTTGATTCACTTTATTCACTTATTTTAGTTCATTTTCTTCGGGAGACTTACAGTTTTCTGAGAACATACTTTTTTGGTCTTTCTCTCCTGCTGTAATGTAAACTCCATATGAACAGATGTATGGTCTGTGGGATCTGCTACGTTTTTAGTACCTAGACTCCAATCTGGGATATTGGAAATGCTCAAGAAACACTCCTGGAAAGAGGAAATGGAAAAAGGGAGGAATGGAGGGAGAAAGGGAAAGAAATTACTCCATATTTCACCTCCTCCTCTTCCCTACCCCCAACCCCAGCTTCCTCCACCTACTATAAGCCACAAAAGGAATTCTTCTGCTATTTTTGTGAAGAACACAAACACTCAATTTTCTGTAAAAGTTGAGAAAGCTAGATATAGCTTTGGGGGAAAAGCTAATTTTGTAAACTTTGCTGATTCAAGGAGCATCCTGCTTGCCATGGTACTTCCAGCAAACTACAGCGTCTAGGTGGAGGAGAAAGGCCCAGAAGTGGAACAGGCAGAGTATGAAGATAGTCTCACTCAGTGTTCTACACAAAGACGTAAATCCAGGAACTAGAGGGATCTGGACTTTATTATGAAGGGTTAATGTCCAAAGTAAACCTGGGGACGGTCCTCACTGTGTTGACTTCTATTAATCTCTAGGAAATGACCAGGCACAGTGGCTCATGCCTATAATCCCAACACTTTGGGAGGAAGTGTTGAGAGGATTACCTGAACCCACAGGTTCAAAACCAACCTGGGCAACTTGGAGAGAGTTCATCTCTACAATAAAAAAAAATTATAATCTCTAGGATATATTCAGCAAATAAAGTAGAAGGTTAGAACCCATGTAAACCATTATGTGTTACTGTTCCTATGTGGAGGAGTTCTGAAGAATGCATGTGAACCAGGTCTGAGTCGCCACTACCTGGAGGACAGCCAGCTGGCGGGAGACAGTGGTATACTTGTTTTTCATTGATGCATCATTGAATATTGCCCATATAAATGTATTTTGTAAGCAAGCAAAGATAAATTCTGATTACTTTTAGATCACAGGAAGACTTCTTGCAACAATTAAGGCAGACATATAATCCCAAATCTTCCCACTTCCCTTTTCATAGCTAAACAAAAGAGAAAGCAGTTTCTTTTTAGATGCTCATGAAACAGTCATGAAAATTCATTGTTTACTTAGCAATAAGGAAAATATTAAATATCGTCTCAAAGAGTAGAAATAGTAAAAAAAAAAAAAAAAAGTTCTGACCATGATACAATACTACAGATTAATAGCAATAATGTTTAAAAAAAAAAATCTCTGCCATCTGGAAATGAAAAGGGCATCTCTCTTAATTCTTGGGCCAAAGAGGAACTAAACATTAAAGTGTAAAAATTCTAGAGGAAAATTACATTGAAAATTTTAAACATTAGAATTTGTGAGATATATCAAAGCATTGCTTAGAAGAATAGCCATAGCCTTACATTTATATGTCAATTGAAAAAAACTTATGATTTAAATTGTAGAAAACTGATATAACTAATAGAAACATTCAAAGTTCTAAGTGATTAATGTAGAAGCCATTAGTTATTTTAATAAAATCAAGAGATTGAAATAACAAATCTCAAAAAAAAAAAAATCCCAGGAGTAAAATAACCTAGAATGCAGAAAACTTTTAAAAACAATCACAAGAACTATCTTTCCAACTATATAAAAATAAACTTGAAATTTGGATAAAGTGGATATAATTCTAGGTAAATATAATTTATAAATAGCAAATACAAAGTCTAAACACAGCCATTGTTGTAGAAGATATAAAGACCATTTAATTCTAATACCATTAAAATATTCCAGAGAATATAAGAAAGAAGGGAAAAACCTTACTTATTTCATGAAGTGAGCATAACATTGATATCAAACCCTGGCAAAACTGCACTTTAAAAGAAAAATGCTAGGCCAGACATGGTGGCTCAAGCCTATAATCCCAGCACTTTGGGAGGCTGAGGTGAGGGGATTGCTTGAGCCTATGGGTTCCAGAACAGCCTGGGTAATGGTAACGTACGCCTGTAGTTCCGCCTACTTAGAAGGCTGAGGTGGAAGGATCGCCTGAGCCCAGCAGGTCAATGCTGGGGTGGCCATAAGCATGCCACTGCAATCCAGCCTGGGCAATGGAGTGAGACTCCAACTCAAAAAAAAAGAAAGGAAGAAAAACGCATGACTTATTTATAAGTATACACTCAAACTTATATATGAAGTATTAGGCAACAGAATTCAGCAGCACACTAAAATAATAATATTAATTATTGTAACCTAACAGAGTTTATTTCAGAATACAATAATAATTTAATAGAGATATGATTTATTATTATGAGAACTAAGAATATAAATTATATTACTTTCTCCATAAATTATAAATGAGCTTCTGACAAAATTTCTCATTCATTCTTGATACTGCCCAATACAGTGAATATTTTTATATAATAACATATAGGAGATATTATCCATTTAAATTATAGAAGAAGAATAAATTAGAGGCATAGTATTTGGTAGAGAAGTATATTTATTGCTATATATTGATGATTAGGTTATTATACTGGAAATTCCAAGAGAATCAACAAAAAATGAACCACAAACAATAATACAATTAGAAGTTGATATATAAAATTAATATTCAGAAATAAATCACCTTTAAAGATACAAGCAACAAATTATTGGTAAACAAAGTACATAAAATGCCCACCATTAGTGACAACATAAAATAATATGTAATAATCAATTTAATAAGAAATATGTAAAAACCTTTATGAGTACAATTGTAAAGCATTCCTGAAGGGTATAAACAGACACAGGTACACACACAGAGATACTCAGAAAAATTTTAACATAATATGTTCTTGGATAGAAACAGCCAACATTATGTTGAAATTATTCCTTAGGTAATTTGTATATTTATTGTGATTCTGATCTTAAAAACCCTCCTATCTTTTAATGTACATTCTCACTGACCTTAAGCAAATCAATACATTGCATTGACAAATAGGATGATAGCATCTAGCATTTTTCTTCTGTGCCTTGCAGAATCAGAACTGGGCTAATATTGGCATGAGACCAAGATTAGTAGAGCCCAAGTGAGGGGATGATAAGGGAAAGAGGAACGGAAAAGGGGCAAAAGGAAGGAAGAGAGGGGCTAAGGGAAGGAGGAAGGCAAGGTAGGAAGGAGGAAGGGAGGGAATGAGGGAGGGAGGGAGATTGTGAGCCATCTACACACAATATAGTACTACACACACACACACACACACACAAATCTTTTGTAATCTACATTTTCAAATTAATAAACAGAATTTTGGAGGAAGTAAATGAATTGCTCAGAGTCACTCAACTTACTGAGGGGCAAATCCACATGTGAAAATGCATCTCCTGTTTAGTTGGCAGTGTTATTGTCACTATTTTTCACAACATGTGTCCATGAGGTCTATGCCCTTGATGAAGTGGGGAGGCAATTTTTCAGGTTTTCAAATCCATACCCAGTTGCGAAGGAGCATTATTTAAGAACTTGTCTCCCAGCAAGATCATGCATTTGTAGGACTGCTGACTAGATTTATAACTCAGTGCAGATGGTGGGAAGTCAGGTTTGGGGAAGAATGGGGCAAAAACGTTCACCAGTAGCCATTCTCCTGGGCACCTCCCGAGTGACAAAGGTCAATGCAGAGTTTAATGTTGAAGTCCAGGCAGGATGTTGTTGTTAGGGTATAAGAGACTTTGTCACCAAGTCTTGTCCTTGCTATCTCCCTGATGTCTTTGTGTCTGTCCCTCTGCCCCAGCACCTCCAATCCTTATGGTTCTGATCTACCACAGTCCTGAGCTTTTTGCCTCCTAAATATCTCTTCTGTCTACTTTTCGCCAATCCCTCTGCAGAGGTTTAATTGATTTTCCTCTTTAAGCTTGCGTTATTGAAACAGCCTATCAAATATCCTTCCAGCTTTTGTCTTAGTCTCTCTGTTATCCATTCTGTGAGGAGCAACCACAGCTATCTTTGTGAAATGCACATTTGGTCACACAATATAACCAACCTTCTAATGGCTTCTCACCACTTTGCCACAAAAACTAAAAGTTCTTACTTAGCCTTCAGGACCCTGCAGGGATGGCCAGTGCCATCATTGCCATCCTCAGCTCTTACTCACCCCTGGTGGTCTCTGCTCCCACCAAGAATATTTCAAGAGTCTTCTTTGGAGTCTCTCCTTTTATAGATCCATTGTGTATTGGTTCTCTCTGGCTATAATTTTCTTTCTTCACTTCACCCCCAATCCCCTGCCAAATCTTTCTGACCTAAACTAAGTCATCATCTCCCAGAGATCCCTTTCTGTTTTTCCCTCTACATCAATTCCACCATCATACGCTTTCATAGCACCTTGCATTTGTACTTAGTACTTAATTTAAATGTACTCTCACATGTCTTGTGATTCCTTACTTAATGTCCCTGTGGTGGCCATAAGAATCGCACCTGGCTATCCTCCAATTACAGAAAGCTCTTGAGATGCAGAGGGCTCTAGGTCCTCCAAGCCCTTCTCCCCCACTGGTCAATAACTAGACACAGAAGGAAGAACAAAGCAAAGTTGACTCCTCTGACAGTCAACTTTGGCTCAAAGACCACTCCCAACAGTTTTGCTAAACTTTGCTTAGATCACGTGGCACTCTTAAGAGTCTTCTGCCCAAACTTCTCTCCCTTCTTTGTCACTCAAGATTGGACTTAAATAATCATCTGCAGCTCTCCAGCCTCTCCCAACTTCCTTTCCTAGTTTTATTCACAAAGGCATTTCCTCTAACAAAATTCTTGCACATGTAATCAATCCCACATTGGTATCAGCTTTTTGAAGAGCCCGGGATAATACAGCTTTTTTTCATGACTATATATTAAACTCTTTGAGGGGCAGGAGCTAGCATTCTTCTAGGACACCAATGGCCCTCAGATTTCACATCTGATACATACTAAGTTGCCAATAAATTGCCACTGAGTATGAAGAGTCTCTGATTATGAGCATACCATTCTTTCTTCTTGGGATGTTCTCCTAGGTGTTTTAGCCTCTTGGAGAACTCCAGCCATTCACTGTTACTCACTCACTACCCTGTGACTCCTTCACCAATATCATGAGTTGTTTATTCCCACTTCTGTGGTCCCATTAAATATTTCACATTCTTCTATCACAGCATTTTTCACTTTGTAGTGTAACTATCTGAATTTCTAATTCAGTCTTTACAGCGGATTCTAAGTTCCTTGAGTTGAGAGACTGTGTTTTTCATCTCTGAATGCTAAAAGTCTAGCACAAAGACTAGTTCATTTTAGATTATCAGTAAATGTGGGAAGGAAGGAAGGAAGGATGCAAGCCTGGAAATAGAGAATTTAGCCTCCCTAATAACCCATTTGTTTTAAAAATGCTCTGTCGATTCCAAAATATTTAGGAGAGATATGTGAGATAATAAACATAATTCGTATCTATATAATTACTATTTAAATAGAGGTGATTCTGGAATACTTTGCTGTAATGGAAAGAACAAGGATTTGGAGATCTCTCAGTCCTAAGACAAAACCACATGCACCTCTACCACTTTGGGAAAGTCAAGTAGCTCCCTACCCCTTCATTCACCTAACCATAAAACAGGATCCAATATGTCATTATGCTTTTTTATGTTGCTATACCAGAATGCCACAGACTAGGTAATATATGAAGAAAAGACATGTTCTTCTCACAATTCTGAAGGCTGTAAAGTCCAATTTCAGGTGGCTGGCATCTCATACTGACCTTCTTCCTTTGTCATCCCAGACAGAAGGCAAGAGGACAAGAGAAGTCATGAGAAAGAGGAGGAAAAGGGGCCAAACTTATCCTTTTATTAGGAATACACTCTCAAGATAACAATATTAATTGATTCGTAAGTACAGAGCCCCCATGACCTAATCATGTTATAAACATCCCACCTCTCAACACTGCTGCCCTGGGTATTTAATTTCCAACACATGAACTTTGAGGAACACACTGAAACCAAAGCACAATACAATACCAAGAAACAATGCATGCAAATCCCCTGACACATGGTAGGAGCTAGAGAAATAAAAGTTACTGTTTTTCTTTCAGCCATGAGTCTTAGAATGCGAGTGCAAACCTGAAACACAAGACTAGGCTCAATTTTTCAGTCTGGAGTCCTAAACAGATGAAAAAAAGAAAAAAGTAACAGCAACCCTATGGCAAAAGAATCTATATTTGGGTCCTGGCAGCCCAAGTGATTTGAGTGTCACATCACAGACAATTGTCAGACCAAAATAGTCCTTACCAGGTTTTCTGCTTTGAGATAATTTTTTTAAAAAATCTTGGCCTAAAATGATTTGTCAAGCTTAAGTTATGTATTTTTATTGAAGAAAAAAAAAACTCTATAATTTCACAGTTGCTTGCTACTGTTTGCTACCTTCTGATAGCTTTCACTACTTGGATTGGAATTCTGAGTTTGTCACTGAGAGATGAAGTGAGACATTTTAAAGATGTTGACATTCTCAGTGAGCACAGGCAGATTTTCACAATCAAAGCCTCTGGCTTTAATTTTCCATCTCACCAAATTCATGTCCTATAGTCCTGCTTCTGGCAAGAGTTCACATGGGTGGTGCAATTGACAGTTCTCTATATGTGCTGTCACCTCTGCCTAGAATTCCCTCCCTAGCTTGTCTGCCTTCTCTCACCTCTTCTCCCTTCCTACAAGATCTTCTCTGTGACTGTTTCCTTCGCCCAGGCTGAGATGAATAATCTTTCCTTGGTGCCACAACTGGACATGATTTTCTCATCTCCTTTGACATGTCCTTTTTCCAAGTATTCATCAAATATTTACTGCATGATAAATGTGTGAATAAATGCTATGGATACAAAAGTGAGTAAAACAGGCAAAGTCTCTCTCAAGTTGTGGAGTATACCATTCTGTTGGGAAAATAAATAACTGGAATATTGAATAATTACAAGTATGTTAAGTGCTGCAAAGGAGGCAGTTCATAATGTTGGCTGTGGATAGGAACAAAGTTAGTTCATTCAAAGTAACAGGAGGGGATGCAGAGATGATGGGCAAAGATGCAAGAGGTTTGTAGCTGGTGATGACTGGGAGTTCTTGCCTTGTCACTTTAATAAAATGGAAATTAAAATCATCAGCTGAGAGTGATGATGAGAAGAAGGTGTCAGGAGTTTGTGGGCAAAGAAAAAGTATAAAACCACCATTGAGGAATGATTGCAGCTGGATTAAGAAAATTCTGTTGTGTTGCCAGGCAACACCAAGAGCTCATCTAGTATTAGTGGTCACTAATTTAAAGGGTGACAACCCTTTCAGCGTGACTTTGAGATTTTTCTCCACCATGAACAGCTACTGTAGTGAAAGCACAGAAAAGACAGGGAAAAGGAATTTTAAACACAGGC
This sequence comes from Tarsius wallacei, assembly GCA_963574415.1. Lineage (NCBI taxonomy): Eukaryota > Metazoa > Chordata > Mammalia > Primates > Tarsiidae > Tarsius > Tarsius wallacei. Next base: position 9,604 of record CAUYQG010062982.1, on the reverse strand, counting down.
TGGCAGTTCCTCATGAAAATTCAATGAGGGAGAAAGGGCCAAAGGTATATAGAGTGTGGTCATAAAAGATTGTGGAATATAAGACTGGAAGGGAGAGAAGTGTATGGTCAAAAGGTTTAGAAACTTTTGTCAGAAGAATTATTGCTGGACATGATGCAGTGGAGAATATAGTTTTGAACGAAGGGAAGAGATGGTACAGAATGGAATGTTTGATGTGAGACTATGGAGAAGACATTATTGTCACGGTTAAGAGCCATGGTAAGTCTCGCTGGAATGATTGAAGCAGAGTGAAAATCAAGACTATGATAGGACAGGGAGTTAGGAAGCATCAGGACTGGAATGTTAAAAGGATCATCTATGAGGATAGTAAAATCACCAAGAAATATAATATGGAACAAGTCATTAAAATTCTCAAAGAATTAGGGCATCTGAAGATGACTGCAACAAAGAAATAGGGTCTGACTAACAGATGAAGGAAGGAAGAAAGGGGGGGAGGGAAGGAGGGAGGACAGAAGGAGAAGGAAGGAAGGAAGGAAGGGAGGAAGGATGGTACAATTCCATATGCCAGATAGTGTTTGAAGGAAGGAAGAAACTAGTAAAAACTTGAAAAAACATGTTTATCTTACTTATGATTCTTTAAAGACAGTTTCTAGAAGAAGTAGGAATGCAAATTGTATTTAAAAGAAATAACTTTGAGGGCTGAGAGAGTTGGGCACCTGCAGCACAGGTAGGAGTGTTGTCTGAGTGTGCATGAATGTAACCTTTGCCTGAGAGTGGGGGGATATTGAGGATGGTATGGATGTTTTACATGGTGAAGGAGTCATAATTTGGAATGCCCTTATATTTTCTGGAAGCCAAGTCAAACAAAAGGGATCCTAACATCCTCAAAAGGGGTGTCAAAAACAGTTGAGCTGCATGAGAATTACTTCTGAACAAATTTCTAATAATCACATGTCCCAGACTTTTCTTATCTATGGAATGTAAACTATACCAGAGCAAAGACCATCAATTTCCCATTTATCCGTAAATCTTCAACACCTAAGACATTATGCAGAGTGGGAACTCAGTCACCATTTGTTAAAGGGAGCCTTTTGTCACAGCTTCCATTCTTTCTGCTGGGCCTAAATTCTGGACTTGATCACAACACTTTCCTCTGAGTGGGGCATCTCTGGCAGGATGGCCTATAGATTTTTCACATCCTATCTGCTTCTTCCCTTTAAATTTCTTTCCTCACCCTGGCTCTGGTTCAGATGTCCTACTACAATTTCTGAATCAAGAGTTCTATCTGTATAGCATGCACAGAGATTTTTCTTGGCTATTTTCTTCTTGAAGAGATTCTGTTCTGCAAGAGAATGTTCCTGAGACTGGACCAAGGACAACTCCAGGTCAAGTTTCTCAACAGGAACTATTAAAAGACGCTTAGCACCTCCACTCACATGAATGTGAAATATCACTTGGTCCTTACAACTGGGGCTAGAGTAGCAGATAATTGCGTTTCTGAAGTGAATAGCATAGGTTATAATGAGCAATTGGGGAAAAAAAGAAATATTAACCATGATTCATACCACAAATTGAAGGTAGGACAAGTAGTTCTTGAACATCCTGATTAGATTTTAATCTTGTTTTAGCAGCAGCAGCTCAAGTTAATGTTTGCTCAGTGCAATAACGTCATGTGGATTGACACATAGGTAATTATGCTATTTATCTTCTTATAAAACTCTCTCAACTGGGGAGCTGTGATTATTCAGTGCTTTAGAAGCCTGGGGACAAAATGTCACACTGGTAAGGGAAGAGGGCAGGAAGTTCTTGACTAAGGGGCTTGATGTGATGCCAGAAAGACATGTCCTTCCCATGGGAAATGTGGTTTGTTTCTCTGGGTTTTTACACCCAGCACACTCTGCCTCTCCAGCTCTCTCCTCTTCAGCAATATAGATTAATGAATTTCTCCATTTCACACCTGTTCTCCCTCTCACAAGGGGCATCCTAATTGGGTATCTTGTCCCCTCACCGCCACTCCAGCCTCCTAGCTGTCTTCAGAATGGCCTGCTGTCCTGATTTTATTCTATTTTTTAATCTCGCTCAATTATTTCCTTATTTAAAACTTAGCTTAATCTTTCTTCCTCTTATTCATTCATCTGTTCACTTCTTGGTATATAGTGAATGACTACTTTTATAAAACATAAATCAAATTACATCACTTACTTGCTTAAAACACTTTTACCTGCCTCCTATTACCTACAGAATAAAAACCTCACACCAGTTTCATACCAAAATGCTCCATCATCAGCCTCCATTTACCTTTTAAAAGCCCCTTACTGCCACACTTTGCAAGAGACCTAAACTCTGTGCACCCAGCCTTCTTTATTTTGTCTTGGTGTATGAACCAAGCCACTATGACTGACAATGATAGGAAATCCTCTTTAGCAAGAGAGATACAGAGGAAAAAATGTCACACCTTTGGGAAGAGGCCAATGGCAAAGCTAGAAGAGTTGAAGGAAGTAAATTTCCTAGAGCCTATGTGTGTGTGTATATATATTTGAATAGATACAAATATAGATATATTTGAGTAGATACAAATATAGATATAGGTATTTGCATAGACATATATAGATAGACACATAGATATAAATTCATCCTCAAAGCTCTGTCTGCTCTTCTTTCCAGCAAAACCCTTTAGGTTGTTTATATTAATATATTTTCCCCTTTACTTTTGATGTGTCCTCAACTGATTCAATTAGGTTTCACACAAATCATGACTCTGAAATTTGCCTATCAACCTTATGTTTGGTTTCCATCTGGTTCAAGCCAATGTTCAATTCTCTGTCCTCCCCCTACTTAAATTCTCAGCAGCAGTTGTCATGGCAGACTCCTCACTGCTTTATGGAAACCTCTATTCTCTGGGCTTGCTTGACACCACACAAGCTGGCTCTTGCCTACTTTACTGGATGTCTCTCAAGATTCTCTAGGGCTTCTCCTTCTGTAGGAACTCTAGGAGTTGCAATGCACTCGGACTCAGATCTCTTTTCCTAGAAGTGAGTCCACGCAGAGAAGAGATTTTACCAATTGCCAGGTCATGGATGCCATCTTTCAGTTTTGGGGGGCTGCTATCACAAGTTACTTTGGACTGGATGGTTTATATGCTACAGACATTTATTTCCACAACCCTGAAGGCTTAAACATCCAAGATGAAGAAGCATGCATATTTGGTGTCTGAGGAGGGCTGTTTTCTCACTGCAGACTCACATGGAGAAGAGAGCCCTCTTGGGGCCACTTTTACAAGGACACTAATCCCATTTATAAGGGCTCCACCCTCAAGAACGTTCAGAGGCACTTCCAAATACTCTCACGTTGAGGACTAGGATTCAACATAATAATCTGAGGGGGGAATCCCAGACCATTACACTATCTCTTTGTTAAAAATCTCAAATTTACATAGCTAGCTCGACCTTGTCTCAGAACTCCAGACATGTTTGTCTAGCTTCCTGGGATGTTTTCAGGTATCCCAAGGTAACCTTTCTAAAGCAGAACTATTGGTCCTCCACCAATCTTTCCCCAACATCTTCCTCACTCGTGTCTTCTTTGATTCAGAAAATGTCTCCATTACCCACCCAACACTCAGCCCAAAATATGAGTACTCCTCTCTCACACCTTACATCAATAATGCCCTTCTGCAGTACCCCTAAAACTGTCTCAAAACAGACCATTTCTCCACCTTCAAAACTGCTGCCCTCATCCCAGCCTGTCTTCCTCACCTGTGCTCTGGCTGCCACCTCCCACCTGGCCCTACACCTGCCATCTTGCTTCCCCAAATCTGCCAGAGGAACATTTCTGAAGACACTTTACTCTTTTTTTGGTTTGGTGTTAATTTCTGTCTTTGTCTTTTTGGTATGCTTTAACAATATACCATAGAGTGAGTGGAATACAAACAACAGAAATTTATTTATCATAGTTCTGGAGGCTGGAAGTCCGAGATCAAGATGCTGGCAGATGTAGTATTTGGTAAGGACCTGCTTTCATTATAAACAGGCATCTTCTCACTGTGTCCTCACATACAGAAAGGGGCAAACAAGTTCCCTTGGGTTTTGTTTATAAGGGCACTAATCCCATTCTTAAAGGTTCCATCTTCTTGTCCTACTCACCTCCCAAAGGTCCCATCTCTTATTCCCATCACTTTAGGGGTTAGGATTTCAATGTGAATGTTGGGGAACACAAATATTCACAACATGACAATTACTCTTAGAATAAAATCAAAGCCTCTTTCTCAGTCCCTGAAGGTCTTACTTACCAGCTCTCTCTCTCTCTCTCTCTCGCTCTCTCTCTCTGATCTCAGCTCTCTTTATTCCCCACCCCCACAGATATGCCATTAAATATCTTTTCAAACAACCCATGCTGCTTCTTGCCAAAGGACGTTTGCTTCTATCATTCCTTTGGCTTAAAATTCCCTCTCCTCTGTGGCAGACTTTTGCTTGTCAATCTCCTTGTTTTTATGTTGTTTGCTTTGTTTTTGTTTTTTTGAGGCAGAATCTCACTCTGTCACCCAGGAGGGAGTGCAGTAATGTGGCACGATCATGGCTTACCACAGCCTCAACCTCTTGGGTTCAGGTGATCCTTCCACCCCAGCTTCCTGAGTAGCTGGGACTACAGGTGCATGCTGTCTCATTGAGCTAGTTTTTGGATTTATTGTAGAGATGAGGCCTCATTATATTACCTAGGCTGATCTTGAACTCCTGGGCTTAAGTCATCCTCCCATCTGGACTTCCCAAAGTACTGGGATTACAGGCGTGAGCCACCTGGCCCAACCCAGTCCTCCTTAACATCCAAGTTTCAGTTCAAATGTAATCTTCTTGTTGATTTTCCCAATTTCCCTAAGACAACTATTCTATTATACTACACTGTTCTGTCTTTTCAATATCTTTCAATATTCTGTCTTTCAATATTCAGTCTGTTCAATATTGTAACACCTAGCTGGGCTCGGTGGCTCACCCTGTAATCCCGCGCTTTGGGAGGCTGAGGTGAGTGGATTGCCTGAGCCCGCGGGTTTGAGACCCACCTGGGCAACTTGGCGAGACCTCATCTCCACAACAAATCAAAAATCAGCCTGGCATGGTAGCGCATGCATGTAGTTCCAGCTACTTGGAAGGCTGAGGTGGAAGGATCGCCGGAGCCCAGCAAGTCGAGGCTGCAGTGCACGGGAGCGGCCACTGCACTCCAGTCTGGGCAAAAGAGTGAGACTCCAACTCAAAAAAAAAAAAAAAATATATATATATATATATAAATATATATATAGTAACACTTTTCAATACTCCCATATTGTGTGTGTGTGTGTGTGTGTGTGTGTGTGTGATTTTAAGAGTTATACTGCCTTTCTATTCCCACTTGAAAACAGAAAAAATTATTTAACTATTTTATCTCCTGTGACTAGATTGATGCCCTGTTATATTAGCAATTGCTCTCTAGTGAGTTATAGACCATAGAGTTGGTGATAGAGACACAACCCAAGGGCATCAGGCCTGGATGTAACATACAAAACCAGTTGGAAGTCTCACAGCCTATGTGTTCAGAAGCATCTGATCCATTAATAAGTTTATCATCTTTATGTACACGTGATAAAAGATTGTCAGTTTCCATCACATGCTGTAAAATAAGGTAGAGAAACTTCAATAGCAACTCCTTGCCTAGAGAGAAAAGGCATACTTGCCTCAATTTGAATCCCCTGCTGTGTGGAAATGGATACTTTTTTTTTTCATCAGCATGTACCATCTCTGAGCCTCAGGTATATCATCTGTTAAATAGGGATAAGGAGTTCACCTATCATAGAGCTTGACTATAAAGATTATACATTTTTATATGGTTGTTCTACAGCACTGGCCACCTCTTGCCTTCTCTTGTCCTCTAAAACAATATGAACTTTCTCTTTTGGTCATGAACTGATAAGATCCAGGACACTGACCCAGCAAGGAAGCCCCACCCCTCCGCTATCACCTTTTCTTTCCTCAGAAGTCCCTTCCAGGAGAATGTAAGGTGGGAGAACTCAGTTCAGACTGTGTTGCAAAGAGGTTTGTCTTAGTCTATGTCTACTGCTACAATAGAATTGACCGAGAATTAGTAATTTATAAAGAACAGGAATATGTTTCTCATATTTGGGAGGCTGAGAAGTCTAAAATCAAGGCACCAGCAGGTTCAGTGTCTGGTGAGGGTTGTTCTCTGCTTCCAAGATGGCACCTCGTAAGCTGCATCTTCTTTAGGGAGGAATGCTGTATCCTCACATGGCAGAAGGCAGAAGAGGAAAAAGGTGTCAGCTCCCTGGATCAAACTCTTTTATTTATCCTCTTAATCCAATTCATGAGGGTGGAGCTCTCACCATTCAATCAACCCCCAGAAGCCAACATTCAAACAATAGCAAGACTTAACCCTCTCCTGCCCAAATCTCTCCTCCTAACTTTCAACATCCACCACAAAAGGTCTCCTGGCATGCCACTGGGGAGGAAGCTGTTTGGTCTAGAGAAGAGGAGGTTCTGGGGTTCCCACTTGATCATGGCTCTTAAATAGCTAAAGGACTGCATGTACAGGAGCATTCATACTTGGAAGACTGCCTGATCTGGAGAATCCCGGCAGATGTGGGTTAAACCCTGGCTCTATCATGCACAGTTTCCTCTTCTTTACAATCTGCATGTGGCCCTAGTGGTGACAGTGGCAAGAGAGAAGAGGTGCAGCCCTTTAGCAAATGGCTATCCCGCTAGTGATCACGCATTTGTGTGGACTGCAGAGAGGTATGCTACGCAGACCTTTACATGGAGCTGGATTCACTCCTAAGAGGCCCAGCCCAGAGAAGTCTCTTTGAGCTGCTTCACTTCCTCTCCCCATCTGGACTGTTAGATTCTATACAGCAGGATCAAAGTTTTGTGGTTCTCTTGAGCCTCCCTCAGTGCTGAGCAGAAAAAATGGTGCTCACTGAGTAAGTGTTAATTGATCCACAGAGGGTATAAAAAAAAGTGAGTGACTCCTTTCTGGCTTATCTTTTTATTTTTATCTGTCTTAAATCTATCCACAACACCTTAGGGGAATGGCCCAGTTTCTGAAAGGCAGTGCTGGTAATGTAATATATTTGTCAAGAAGGCAGCCCTTTCCCCAGGTGAAATAAACTCTCTTGACTGGCTCATAATAGAAAGTTCTAGACCTGTAGACAGGGGGCCTGGACTTAGTTCCTGTTCTTTCATTCAGCATTTACTTCTTCCTAGACAAGTCATTTCACCTCTTCAGTGTCCACATTGTGTAAAAGTTCACCATAAAACCTGTTCACGATGTGGTTGAAGGAATTTCATAAAACTGCATTTTTGGAATACTATAGGGCATACATAGGAGCTCAGTAATAGCTGGTTGTGGAAGGCTTCAGGAAGTATAGGGGTATTAGAAAGTGCTGAGCCTTAGAGAGGACTCCAGCCTTGAGCCTTCAGGACAAACGTTCTAGAGTCAGCTGGGAAGGAAGGCTGAGGGAGAGAGACCAGGAATTTGACACTGGTGCCCATCTAGGCAGGAGATAAGCCAGGGAGTAGCTTGGGATGGACAGAGGAGAAGCAAGGGAGAGAGACTGAAGTAGAATAAAGAGGTAATTCATCTTAGTACCTCAGGTGTTTCTACATTTCCAAGAAAACGAATATGTCCAGGGGATCATACCTATGTGGACATCAACTGGTTGGTGGCATTAAGAGGGGGTTGAGGGTACTGTTAAAGCCAGGTAAGTCTTCAGGGTCTCCAGTATAGCTGACCTGAACAGAAATTCATAGTGTGAACATTTCAGCCTCACATGCCACTTGGATTTTCTATCTCTCTTTCCTCTCTTTTGTCTCTCAGTATTTAGTCTAATGGTACCTGGAAATGTTTTCTCCCCTTATGAGTTCTGAAGAGTTCTACAGAAGTCATGAATGGTGAAAGCCCAGTTTCTAGGCTTGTGGAGGGCAGTGGAATTCAATGAAGAAATCCTGTGGGGGAAGGTGGAGCTCTAGGGTCATAGAGTAAAAGATTTCTACAAGACTTTCCAAAGTAAGTCTCTGCTCAGATCTGAGTAAATTGGGTGGCTTTGTTCACACAAGATCAGTATCTGACACCACTCACTAGGTGAGATTTTGTGATGTGTCTTCTGATCCTCAAGGAGTTAACAATTCACCAGCCAATGAGAAAGGTTCTCCCAAGAAGGGTGAGGGGGATGCCTTGAATGAGTGTCAGTGCCCAGAGGGGTGAGCAAGGTGTCCTCATGGAGGGGATGGGACTGGCCAAAGAGGTCAGAGCCTAAGCTGGGTAAGAAGAATGCCCACTCAGAGGTGTTGAAACCCAAACAGGGTGAGAAGGAAGCAGTATGGAGAGTCAGAGCCCAAGCAAGCAGAGAGGGCATTTACACAGGGGTGAGGGAGAATACAGCCTGGTCCAGGATAGCACAACCTCAGTGGATGACGGGGGACTTCCAGAGAGGCTGCAGGGGTGGGAGGTGGCTTGAGAGAGCCTGGATGAGGTGAAGGTCTTGACAGCGGTGGAAATGGATATACACAGGAATTGATGAAATGGAGAAATATATTAAGGATATGGGGTTCATTCCTCAGCGTTGGAGAGTAGAGTTACAAATTTGCAAAGAGAAAATGAAAAAGAATGTGTGGGTGTTGGGTTGGAGTTGGAAGTATTGATTTGAAATCATTTTCAATCTATAGATAGATAAAAATAAATATAGACACAATATGGGATCTCAAAGAAAGATTCATCATTTCTTTTTTTTTTTTTTTTGAGTTGGAGTCTCACTGTCGCCCAGACTGGAGTGCAGTGGCCACTCCCAGCCACCGCAGCCTCGACCTGCTGGGCTCCGGCGATCCTTCCGCCTCAGCCTTACGAGTAGCCGGAATTACAGGCGAGCGCTACCACGCCCAGCTGATTTTTTTTATTTATTGTAGAGATGAGGTCTCGCCAAGTTGCCCAGGCAGGTCTTGAACCCGTGGGCTCAGGCAATCCACTCACTTTAGCCTCCCAAAGGCGCAGGATTACAGGCTGAGCCGCCGAGCCCGGCTATCATTTCTTTACTTCATGTAAAAATGATACAATTCATCTCACATGGATTTCAAGGTAAATGAGAATTTAAGTGTGACTTCTCTGACTTATTTAACCTGAGTCTGAGCTTAACTCAAAGCTTCCTCGACTTAAAGACACGAGGCCAGTCTCTTAGTGAGCAGGGGCCTCTCACCCTGGACGCTCTTCCTCTGATCCTCCCATACCACCTCGCCCACTCTCTTAGCAATCTGAAACTCTTGTCACCTTCGCCCACCCCACCCCTACTCCTTCCCAGGTCCCCTCTTCTCTTTGTCAAGCTTTTTGAGAGAGTTGTCCAAGATTTTCTGCTCCTCCCAGCCTCACTGCCAGACAGAGGGATAGAAAGCCCTTTGGATCCTGAGGGTAGAGGGAAGGAACATGAAGAAGGTGTTTGGCCTGAGGACCAGAATCCAAAGAGCAGCCAGATTGCACACCCTCTGACCACTAACCTGCCAGCAGTTTTCACCTTATTAAGATTGGGAGCAGGGAGGGAAGGAAGATGACTGACTTCTTCCTTGACTCTTGTTACTTTGCA
>CAUYQG010062980.1:0-28391 GCA_963574415.1 Tarsius wallacei | reverse complement strand
TGTGGGCCTCACTTTGGTTCCCACTTCATCTGGTATGCTTGTTGATGAAGTGTGCCCCCTTCTCCCCTGGCAGTTTCCCACTACTGCCAATCCCTTTCTTATAGTATTATGATAATTGTTCAGGGTCTGCTTATGAGTGAGAGCATGTGGTACTCAGTTGTTTCTGTGATAGATCACTCAGTATGGATGGACTCTAGGTCCATCCAAGTTTCTACAAAGTTCATCATTTTATTCTTCTTTGTAGTTGCGTAATATTCCATCATGTATATGTACTACTGATTTTTTTTTTTTTAATGGAATCACTATGTTGCCAGGCTGGTCTTGAACTCCTGGGCTCAGGCGATCCTTTCACCTTGTACTCCCAGAGTGCTGGGATTACTGGTTTGAGCCACCAATCCTGGCCCAGCTCATTTGATCTCTACAACAATCAAAAGCAACAGCTGCCCTACCTAGTCTCTTACTTATGGTTCTTTGGTAGTAAACAATAAAAGCTCATTCTGGCTTAATGGCCTAAAAGATTTCTTCTTTTTTTAAGACTGTCAGGAGCTTCCAAAATTAACAAGAGGCTGGAAAATGAGGCCTAAAGACAAAAAATAAATAAGATGGTTTCAGAAGGCCAGCAAGTAGGAATGCTGAGAGCCAGAAGGGTCTGAGCGTGATGAAGCAACTCCAGCTGTCTCCTTGTTTCTGTCTCCTTGTCCTACTCAAGAGCCATATCCCAAAGGCTGTGCCAGATTGCCCCAGATTGGGTTCCATGCCCTTCCCTTGACTCAGGGAGTGTGGGCCCAGATCATGGCTGTATTGGATGTATGTAGTGAGGAGAAAATCCCCACAGGAAATCTGTGAGGAAGGAGAAATGATGCTGGATAGCAAAAACCCATCAGGGTCTATGGTATCTCCTTTGCAAACAGAAGCACTGAGCCTCAAAATGCAGTCAGTTCTTTCAAAGTTACACATGCAGTGCTTCAGTGACTCAGACCTGGGTTTTCTCCCAAATTTTACACTCTTTCCTATACCACAGTCAAGTGGGTTCATTTGGACCTCAAAACAAGTCACTGTATGTAATGTGCTATTCTAGATTGGATCCTGAATTTAAAAGACAAATATTTATGGGGAAGCTGATGAAATACAACTAAAGTCTATAGTTTAGTGAATAGTATTATACCAAGGTCATTTTCTTAGTCTTGACAAATTTAGCATGGTTGTGTATGGTAGTGATATTAGAGGAAGCTGGGCAGAGGGTATATAGGCAGTCTCTGTAATATTTTTACAACTTTTCTCTAAGTCTAAAATTATTCCAAATATAAAATGTTGTTTAAAAAACGTCAGGTTGGTACCTCTCCTCAGGCTTCCTTGGGACAAAGTGGTAACATTTTTTGGTAGCCTTCTGATATTTCTCAAAGATTTCAACATTTCAGTCTTTGCACCAAAGAAAGCAATGGTCTAGAAAGAGTAGAACCACACCACAAAGGAATATGAAGGACAGGCATTGTACTCAAAAATCTTGGCGAGATTTGGGGGCAGAACTGAGGGAAAGAGGGTTCATTGTAATGATGAAATTTTGATCCCTAAGGAGAGAGAAGTAGGAAGTATAATCCCTGGATCACAGAGAAAAAGAGGAGACAAATTGTAAATGATATAGGCATAGGAGAGACCTCACTATCCAAATTGAGCATTGGTTCCCTGTTCTCTCTTGGCAGTTGGCTGAAGTCATGAAGGCTGTTCTTAGAACAGATACTCTGACCTGACCTAGGAAGGATTCTGAGCAGGGTTGCAGGAGGCAGGAAGTATGATGGGAAGATCATTCAGAATTCAAGATAGGAGATCATTTACATCAGTTCTGTGTCTTAAGCACTGGAAATAGTCATCAGTGAAAGTCTGTGTCCAAATATCCAGAACTGTATTAAAGAGTCACCAAGCACTTGTTGTTATTTATGGTGACCTAGAGAAACAAACTAGGTGTGGAATTTGGCTCATGTAATAGTCTGTGATATCTTGGTAAAAGATGATCCAAATATCATCTTTTTCATTGTAAGACTGGCTATTATTTTGAAAACATAATTTTTATGTTTAAAATATATGACATTTTAATTTAAACAAATATTTAAAATTTACTATCTTCCAGGCACTCTCTTAAATGCTTTACAAATATTAATTCATTTAATCTTCATATTGTACACACTTAGAAGGTAGATATTATATTAGCACTGTTCTACAGATGAGAGAACCGAGGAACCAGCAAGGTTAGGTAACTTGCATGAGATGACAGACCCTTAAAAAATAAAAATAAGAAAAAAAATGGAAAATGTTCATAAAAGGCAAAAAAATTTAATTAAAAAAAATTACAGAGCCAGTAAAAGACAGAGCTGAGATTCAAATGGCCTGGCTGAGTCCATGCTCTTGATCAAGGTATTATTATTATTTAAAAGTTGTGATTAACAAATACTGTTTAAAAAGTAGTGGGACTCCATGCTTAGGAGCCTTGTAACTGGAAGTTTTTCTGGAACGTTTAGGAAAAATAGAGTGACCAGTGGAATAGGAAAGGGTGGTGTAAGATAAGCTTGGGCTGGTATCTGGTGACTTCTTTGAGAACAGACGTACAGCAAGCAGTCAGACTTATGGAAAGACCACTCTGGAGTTACAGACATGGAGGCCATCTACTTATATGTGAGAGTTGATGGCACAAAAGTTATTATCAGGAAAACAGTTTTAAGTAGACGATGTGGTCAAGTCATTAGTAAGTGTATACTTTTAAGAAGAGAAGGGAGTCTACAGTAAATACAGTTAGGAAATTTCAGAACAGAAATGAGAAAATCATTGGTTTAATGTAGAAGAGATGCCAAGGAAAATGAAATCCAAGAATGGTACGCTGAACTCAATAACTTGAAGGTCAGTTATATGGGAAAAAATAAGATGACTGGTAAGGTCAGAAGGTTAAGGAGGTGGCAGGAGGGTCAAAACAAGACCCAAACTGCCATTATAGACAAACTTGAACTGTACTGTCCCCGTGGTACATGTGGCTATTTAAATTAGTTAAAATGAATGAAATGAAAAATTCCGACCCTCAGTCATGCTGACGACACTGCAAGAGCTCAGTAGCTACATGTGGCTACGACCTTGGACCACATAGCCATAGCGCATTTCCATCATGGCAGAAATTTCCATTGCACAGAGCTGAACAAAAATGGGGGTCAGGAAACTTTTCCTATAAAGGATCAGATAGTAATATTTTAGGCTTAGTGGGCCACATGTTCTGTGACACAATTTCTCAGCCCTGCTGTTGTAGTTCAAAAGCAGCCATAGAAAATGGGGGTGGCTGTGTTCCAGTGAAACTTGGAATTTCTTAATTTTTATGTCATGAAGCATTCTTCTCTTGGTTTCATTTTAACCGTTTAAAAATGTGAAACCCATTCTTGGTTTGTATGCCATGCAAAAACAGATGTCAGATCAGATTTGGCTGACAGGCCATGGTTTTTCATCCCCTGGACTGGAGCATTATAAATCCAAGCAATGGAGTTAATGTGTGCCCAAGCACCTATGTGTGCTGGAATGGCTGGGCAAGAGTAAAAGTGTAAAATGTATGCATATTTGCACTTAGTTTCACCTGTTCTTCATCCGAATAGATAATGCAAATCATAAAAATATACATCAAAACTACATAAACTATTAGAGCGTAAAAGAGAGGCTGTTAACATATGACGAAAAGGAGATTTTGTTGTGCCGTACTGATATGAGTATGCTAAAATCTCAACTTGTGACTAGGTAACTTTTGTTTCCATATAAGAATCCAATTAGAAGTCCTCTATAAAAAATATTCTCATATTCCGCCCAATTTCCTGAAATATCAGTATTTATAATCCTAAACATTAATCATCCCAAGACTCTGCAAGGCCCTGAAAGAAAATGAAGTTAAATCTAGTAATGACCTTTCCTGTTTATAAGACTTTGGTAGTAAATAAGTTTTTAAAATTTTTATTCCTTTTTTTTTTTTTGAGACAGAGTCTTGCTGTGTTGCCCAGGCTGGAGTTCAGTGATGCAATCATAGCTCACTGAGTCCTTGAAATCCTGGACTCAAGCAATCCTCCCACCTCAGCCTCCCCCAAAGTATTGGGATTACAGGCATGAGCCACCACGCCTGGTCAAGAGTTTTCTTTTCATCGAACAACTCTCATCAACTGACTGTGACTGCCTAAAGTCTGAGCTGAGGAGTGTCATGACTGACTAGTAATGTCTGCCATGGGTGAGAGTGTGGGGACACGTGGCACAAGTGCTAAGTATCTGCCATCCCTGCATGAGCAGCAGGATACAGTGGAGGGGAGGGGAGAGAGTTGATTTTGAACAAGTTAAAGATTTAGCTCTGCTCTAAATGAGGGATTTTTTAACCTGTTATTATGGAAAATTTTAAACATATACAGAAGAGAGAGTGGTATAATGAACCTCTGTGTACCTATCACCCAGCTTCAACAGTTGATCAACTCAGCCAATTCTTATTTCACTTCCTACCTTCATATTGTTTGGAAGCAGACCACAGACATCATAGCATTCACAAGCTGTTTTGTGACCAGTGGCCAGCCCTGCCTAGCATGACTTGATTGTTGTACAGTAAATGCTTTTAAATTGCTAGATGTTTTTCAGTGTGTGATATTAAGGCAAAATCAGATATATTTCACAAAGGGCCTAAAAATTAATTATTTTTCAGAACGCTTCCAAGAACTGCATAGTCATAAGCCTACAGTGCTTGTGTGTACAAGTTTGTAGAGATGATTTGCAGTGTCTGTACTTGTGAGTGTGCGGTATTCGCAGACTCGACTTGCAATTACCATATGCCAACCATGTGCCAAACGCTGTGCTCAGTCCCATCACCTCCTGCCATCCTCTTTAGATCCTGGCCAGACACTGTTGTCTCTAGGCAAACTGAGGCACATGTGTGCTAAGTGATGGATATGAGGTCATTCCATCAGAAAGGAGGCAAATAACAGAAATTTACTATTTTCAGTAAAACATGGCCTCCAAGACACCTAAGCTTTCTCTGCCTCATTCATCTAGACCTCATATGTCTCTGGGGTTCCATATGGTAGATTTTTCTTTTTCTTTTTCTTTTTTTTTATTGAGTCAGAGTCTCACTCTGTCACTCAGGCTGTAGTGCAGTGGCATGCTGCTCACGGCCACTACAGCCTCCATCTACTGGGCTCAGGAGATCCTTCTGCCTCAGCTTTCCAAATAGCTGGAACTACAGGCATGTGCCACCATACCCAGCTAATTTTTTTTATTTATTGTAGAGACGAGGTCTCACCATGTTGCCCAGGCTGGTCTCGAACCCACAGGCTCAGACAATCCTCTCGCCTCCGCCTCCCAAAGTGCTGGGATTACAGGCATGAGTCACCATGCCGGACTGATTTTACTTTTCCTACTCAAGCTGTCTTTGAAACCTGAGACGAGTAGCTACTCAAAGTTCAGATGTGTCTAACAAAAACCTTGAAGAGAGACCTGAAGGGGAACAAATGAGTTTAGAGCTAACATTTGCTTTTCATTAATCATTTGCTTTTCACACTGACCCTGTCAAAGAGGGAAAGCATATGCTGATACCTATGAAAAAGAGACCCGTGCATCTGACATCCCCAGACGTCAGAAAAGACTGCGTGAACTGACCTCTAAACCTTCTTTAGACTCTTTCGCAATCGTTTACTTTCTACCTTGAGAAATGGTTTGGAAGATGGCATTGGCATTGGGAAAATATTCTTAACTTTAGGATTATTTGGGGGCCAGTTACACATTTTATGTTGAAGAATCAACATGCTGGAGCATCATTCATCTGTTCAACACAGTGTAGTAATGAAAAGGAAGCAGTTTCGAGGCAGAAAGACCTGACCTCCATCTGGGTAGTCACTTTTCTCTGCTGTTTTTTATCTCAGTAAAAGCAGAAGAGTAGACTCTATTAGAAATTGCCATTGACTGCTAGGCATGGTGGCTCATGCCTATAATCCCATCACTTTGGGAGACAAAGTCAGAAGGATTGCTTGTACCTCAGGAGTTCGAGACCAGCCTGGGCAATATAGTGAGACCCTGTCTCCACAAAACTAATAGAAAGTTTTGCCAGGCAGGTGGTTCATGCCTGTAGTCCCAACTACTTGGGAGGCTGAGGCGGAAGGATCACCTGAACCCAGGAGGTCAAAAAAGAAGGAAAGATGGGAAGAGGGAGGGAGGGAGGAATGGGGGAGAAAAATAAATTGACATCCTATAGATATTTAGTTTAGCGTATGGATTGTGGTTTGATTTGGGTTTTCTAATCTGAGTTAGCAGACAAAATTTAAAAATTAGTCGATTTCCTATCTTTCTTGGGCCCTCATTCTTACATGGCAAGAATTGGGGCTCTCCGAATGGGTGGGCTTTTATCCTCCCCAGTCTCCGCTTCTCCTTATTTTTTCCCTGACACTGAGGCTGAGACTCAGTTGCCATTTATCATTGTACTTGTAGTGACTTCTGACTTATTTCACTCTTACATTCCCTTCCTGGGCCCTGGACACATTTACAATTACAGCTTGGACTTTATGAACTCCAAGGTTTAGAAGGTTCTATGGTTGTCTGGCAAAATATAGCCTCTATAATGGCTAAGGTTGCAGTATGTTTTCTAATTAAAGTTTTCCAGCAGTGAGAGGTTTGAAGTCTATACTGCAGGGCTCACCTCCTTCCCCAGGTCACTATAATTTCCAGAGGAATTGCTGGCTTCTGGGTCTGGGAATCGAGGCAAGCATGCTGGAGTCCTGCATTCTGTTTAATTACTCCTCCCCTGGTTTGCTTTACCTTGCCTTTCGATTCAGTCACTCACTGAGGAGTGTTTGTTTTCTTAAACTTCTTGTGCATTTACATTCAAATCTGGACTATAGGCCGCTAGATTATTTGCTTTATGATTGCCTATTTGTGTAGTCCTTTACAATTTGCAAAATTATCTTCTAAATATCATTTACTTTTCACACTGACCCTGTGGGAGAGATAGAGCAAAAACTAGACCCACTTTACAAAACTGAGGAAAGAAATAGGATCTTATTAACAAAGGTTTTTACATGCCAGGCTTTTCCCTTAAAACCAGACCCTGGTACTTTATTTTTAAAGCTATTTCCTAAATATAAAAACTTAAAAAGTGTTTATTTAATTAAAATATCATTCTCTGAGGCCTAAAGACTTCCAGACTGCATTATTCTCCCTCCCCACTGAGACATAATTGAAGATTGATATGATACATTTTATTAATTAGGCCCGTCTGGTTTTCCCACAGAGAAAAAAGGAGTGTGTCATCTTTTATGCCAGCTGATTTAAATAAAAATCCACTTGGATTTGGTCTTTTCACGCTGGTGCTACACCAAAATGACCGGGATGTGAAATGTGAAATATTTACCTTTATCTCATTCTCAGAGAGAAAATGCAAATCATTGTAGCAAAATATATTCTTCCAGGAGCACTGAGTAACTGGATAATATGCAGGATTTTTTTGTTCTCTTTCTTATTCACAGGAAACTTGTTTAAATGAGCTAAGTGAAGTCTCAGAAGGAAAACAGAGGGGAGCATGCCCTCTTCTTGATTTTAAAGGATCATGTGTGTGTTGGTTAATTTTATGTGCAAATGTGGCTAAGCCACAGCACCCAGATATTTGGTCAAACATTATTCTGGGGGTTTCTATGAATGTATTTTTTTTAAGGTGAGATTAACATTTTAAACAGCAGACTAAGGTAAAGCAGATTAGGCCCCATGATGTGGGTAGACCTCATCAAATCAGTTGAAGGCCTTAATAGGAAAAGACTGAGGAGGAAATTTTGCCAAAAATTGCCAATTGCCATCTGCCCTGAATGACAGCTCTTCTCCAGCCTGCTGGCCAACCCTGCAGAGTTTGGATTGCCAGCCTCTATAATTACGTGAACCAACTCCTTAAAATACATCTCTCTCTTTTCCTTCCTCTCCCTCCCTCCCCCCGCCGCCTCTCCCCTCTCCCCACCACCATACACCCACACACATAACACATACATCCTACTGGTTCTGTTTCTCTGGAGAACCCTGACTAATACGATGTACACATGCCTGTGTATGTGTGTTATGTACTATAACAATCAAAACACTATCCCAGGAATTGGCAAATTGCAAATTTCTTGTAAAGAGCAAGAGAGTAAATATTTTAGGCTTTGAGGGCCATAAGATCTTTGTTGCAGCTACTCAGCTCTGTCATGCCATTGCTCCAAAGTGGCCATAGACAATGATTGTGACAAATAGTGCTGAAAGAAGTACACTAATAAAACTTTGTTTATAAACATAGGTAGTAAGTCATAGGTAGCCCAGAGGCCATAATTTGCTGATCTCTGCTCTGTACCCCAAAGGTTTGTCTAACAGTCATTGCGACCATTATTGGCTGGTAGATAAAATACTGAGGATCTACCACGTACCCAAGCATTTGTGGCACGCAATGTGTGAGCATTTCAATTACAACTCAAAAATACCAGATGCATGATGCCTTACTTTCCTATGGCAACTTAACATCTAATTCTAGCTCTCATTCCACCAGGTGAACCAGTTGGGCACCCACCATAATTTCTCCAGGAATTTTTTACAAAGGCAGCATGTCTACATGGTTCTTGATGTCTTTTGTCCGTGCCGATATCCAGGGAGGTGTTCATAGTCCCTAGTCTTTGCAGGTCACCACTAAGAGACCTCAGCTTTTTTTCTGCAACACTCCTTCATGTCTGAACATGCTTTGTGTTCTCTGTGTGCCACTCCTGATATTGTTTTTTTCCCTTACATCATGTGAGGACAGAGAAAATGCCTTAAAGCAAAAAAGTGTAGCCTTTCTGCCTTATACACCAATATTCAATCTCACCCAGAGTCTTGCCTTTCTAGCACTGGGATAAACTGGGTTCATAAACTTCCCTCTCTCTTTTTTCCTCCTCTTTTCCAGGCTCAGCCATAGAGCAGGTATAAAAACTGTCACCCCTATTTCTATCTTTATCCCCTTCTCAAGCCCAGTCAACTTTATTCTGGTCCAGGACTAAGGGAAACCTCACTCTTCTTCATCACATCTGGAATCCTTTCCACTCCACTGTCAGTTAAACTTTTCAAACTCAAAAGGCAAGAAAAACAAACAAACAAACAAACAAAAAACCTTGTTATCTCTGCTTATTGTCATAATAACCCTTCTCTGAGACAGTGAACAAAACATCCCTGGCTCTTAGATGAGAAAAATGGCCAAAGTGAGAAAAAAATACCAAGATGAACACTGGTAAATATTTGATAATTCTATCCCGTTACATTTAATCCTCCTAACACACAAAGTGGTAATTTCCTATGCCTATTTTATAGAACTGGAAACTAGAATTTGGTGAAACTGAACCATTTGCCCCAGTCGTAGACCCAGGACTCAAATGAAGGTCATTCTGATTTCTTTTTTTTTTCTTTTTTTTTTTTGAGTCAGAGTCTCACTAGCCAGAACTACAGGCACACACTACTAAGCCTGAATAGTTTTTGATTTATTGTAGAAACGAGGTCTCACCAAGTTACCTGGGCCAGTCTCGAAACTGCGGGCTCAGGCAATCCACTTGCCTCAGTCTCCCAAAGTGCTGGGATTACAGGCTGAGCCACTGAGCCCAGCCCATTCTGATTTCAAAGTCAGAAGAGGGAATCTCCAGTGAGTTATGTTAACTCAGTATTAAACAGGATGTTCTGCTATAGGGATAGATTACAATCCGTTATGTCTGAAAACGAATTCATGAGTCAAGATCAATGGAAAACAATCAATGAAAAACAACCTCTTGATGGGAAATGAGAGGTGTAGACAAGGGCTTCAAGCTTAGAGAAAGCCGAGAGTAGATAAAGTTTTAAGAGTTAGTAGTTCCCTACCTATCACCATACACAAAAATCAACTCTAAATTGACCAAAGACTAAACATGAAATCTCAAAGATAAGAACCTTAGAAAATGCAGGAGACACCCTTTTGGAAATTGGAACTGGCAACCAATTCCTGATCAAACCCCAAGCCCATACCATAAGAGAGAAGAC
This sequence comes from Tarsius wallacei, assembly GCA_963574415.1. Classification (NCBI taxonomy): domain Eukaryota; kingdom Metazoa; phylum Chordata; class Mammalia; order Primates; family Tarsiidae; genus Tarsius; species Tarsius wallacei. The sequence continues at coordinate 18,356 of CAUYQG010062980.1, read as the reverse complement.
AGACAAGTGGGACTTTATCAAATTGAAAAGCTTCTGCAAAGTCAAGAAAACCATCAAGAGAACAGGAGACAGCCCACAGAATGGGAAAAAATATTTGCCAACTGTATATCTGACAAGGACCTAACATGCAGGGTCTACAAGGAACTCAAACATGCTAAAAGGAAAAAACAGCCCCATTAAAAAGTGGGCAAAAGGCACGAATTACACTTCTCAAAAAGAAAAGATATGGGCAGCCAACAGATACATGAAGAAGTGCTCAGCCTCACTAATCATCAGAGAAATGCAAATCAAAACCACATTCAGATACCACCTAACCCCAGTAAGAATGGCCATCATTAATAAAACAAACAACAACAGATGCTGGCAAGGATACAGAGAAGAAGGAATGCTTCTACACTGCAGGTGGGAATGCAAACTAGCATAACCTCTCTGGAAGACAGTGTGGCAATTTCTGAAAGAACTAGAAACTGACCTTCCATATGACCCAGCAATCCCCCTATTGGGAATATACCCGGAAGAACTCAAATCATTCTACACAAAAGATACCTGCACACCCATGTTTGTTGCAGCTCTATTCACAATAGCAAAAACATGGAACCAACCATGCTGCCCATCGAAGATGGACTGGTTAAAAAAAATGTGATACATATACACAATGGAATATTATGGAGCCATAAAGAAAGACAAACATATGGACTTCACAGCAACTTGGATGGATTTAGAGTCAATCATACTCAGTGATATATAACAGAAACAAAGAACAGAATACCATTGGTCTCACTCATAAGTGGATCTTGAACAATTATAATACTGTAAGAAAGGAACTGGTAGTAGCGGGAAACTGTCAGGGGAGGGGACTGAGATTGAAAGTTGATGGAAAATACTAGAGGAGAGAGGGACACACCTCATCAACAAAAGTTCCTGCATAATCAACAATTTGTATACTCAAACCTGAATTGTACCCCACACCTTTATAATAAAAATAAAGAAAAAAAGAAAATGAAGTTTACACCAGTCACTTTGAAAGCTCTGATTAGTGACTGGTGACTGGTGGCAGCTGCGAGGTACTTGTAATCTTTTTTTTTTTTTTTTTTTGATTTTGAGTCTCAATCTGTCCCACAGACTGGAGTGCAGTGGCCGCTCCTGGGCACTGCAGCCTCTACCTGCTGGGCTCCAGCGATCCTTCCAAGTAACTGGAACTACAGGCGCACGCTACCGTGCTCGGCTAATTTTTGATTTATTGTAGAGATGAGGTCTCGCCAAGTTGCCCAGGTGGGTCTCAAACCCACGGGCTCAGTCAATCCACTCACCTTGGCCTCCCAAAATGCTAGGATTACAGGTTGAGCCACCGAGCCCGGCCAAGTACTTGTAATTTTAAAGTCATAGCAGACTGCTTTGTTGGACTGGGCTTGAGAAACAGTGTGTTCTCATGTAATGTGCTAGCTGTCCTTTTCCTGCTAGCTGTCATTTAGAAAAAAAAAAAATTGTGATAGTTCTTGTTATCGAACAAACTACACATGAGATCCCTCCCATCATGGCCATCCATGACTCTGTTTTGCCAGTGTTTGACACAAGTGATACCATTTTGAATCTGACAACTTTTGCAATGCAAATTCCCCAAAGATCTATACCACACTGAGCAGCAATAGGAAAGAATGGAGGAAATGACAGAAAATAAAGAAAGATAAATGCATGTGTGTTGGAGCAAAGGAAAGAAGAAACATATGAAATAAGGGAAAAAGCAGCTAAAATAAATAAAGTTGGGGGGATATTAAGAAGAGAGATTTCTTTGATGTTTTTAGAATCGGAAAATCAGTGCAGTCATGTGGCACTTAACAGTGGGACTACATTCTGAGAAATGTGTGGTTACATGATTTTGTTATTGTGCAAACATTACAGAGTGTATTTTACACAAACCTAAATGGTATAGCCTACAACTCAGTTAAGCTATATGATATAGCCTCTCGCTCCTAAGCTACAAACCCATACACCGTGTCACAGTACTGAATACTGTAGACAATGGTAACACAATGGTATTTGTGTATATATTACATATCTAAATAAAGAAAAAGTAATGTATTACACTACAACATTACAATAGCTATAACATAATTAGACAATAAAAAATTTTTAGCTCCATTATAATCTTATGGGATCACCATTGCATACACCATCTATTATTGACTGAAATGTCATTATGTGGCACAAGACAGTAGTAGAAATTTTTTCCTTTTCCTGAATATAGACAAAGTCAAATACAGCAACTGTTTGTTGTAGGTAAATAATATTTCATCAAATGATATAATAAGAGAACAAAATATAAGTGGTAAAGAAGGAATAAATCTAGATACGTACACTATGAGGCTCTGGGTAAAGAAAGGTGATGATAATTTAACTATTAGGGACTTTCAGCAAGTATTAGCCATCAAGCCATTCTTCTTTGCAAAAAGACATATTAGATTTTCTCAGAGAAACAGTACAAATGACTTTGGGATTTTTTTAATCTTCTTGTATGCTATGGAGATAGTGAGTTTTGAAAAGAAGGAATGGAGGCTGTGAGTTTTAAAAGGAAGGGAGAAAAATGTTTCCAATAACTCCTGAGCAGGAAATTTATCTGGAATAAGAAAATCCAAATACTTGAACTAGGAAGGCAGTCACTCTTCCAGTTCACTTCTGAGTGTAATTATTTATAAATTCCAGGTAGTTCTTTAGTAAAACTATACCAAAATCTGAAGAGATGGCTAAAAACACCAACAATACTAACAGAACTGACTGCTTGTATGATTTTAGTAAAAATTATTTGAAAGGGGAAAGTAGTTATTTTACATTGTTTGCACAAAATGGATGCTAAACAACCAGGAATAACATCATCAATGACAACACAATATCGATAGTGGAAAGTAGACTTAATATTAATACATAGCAGCAGAATAGTAGTACAAAATTGTCATAGACTTCAGTTTTGTCCCCAAATAAAGGTGACACAGTCTAATGAGAAATTAGAAGTGATATTTCTGAGAATGGTAGAATAGTGAGTGGAAGATACTAAGATGTCTACTGTGTTTTTCATTACTTAATCTCTCTAAAGTAAGTGTACCTCATTCAATCAGTTATATCTTAAAGTTTTTGGTAGAAATTTTATTGCATATCCATGTATGAATTTGACTGTTTGTCCTACAATAATAATGTATTTACAACTTCTTATTCTAAAGTCAAGAGATTATTAGACACTTAAAAAATAAAAGTCCTCATTTTATCTGAAAATCTTATATTAAGACTTCCAGTAAAGTTAAGTAAGTTTCAGCATCAAAATACATAGAGAGGGGGTCCATGTGTTTGAAAATATCTGAAGAGAAAAAAGTAGGACACTATTACAGGAAATATAATGTTGCATCAGCAGTGGTGGACAGAGGATTGTATCATGTCGGTAAACATATATATTATACAAAGATATTAGAACATACTATACTGGTATATTGATCGTTTACATTAAAGACATTTGAAAAATAGTCGATGCAAAAAGATCACCTTATCTTCATGCTGTTTCTTAAAAGCAGAATATGAAATTTTCCTGTAAAGAACACTCTCCCTATACTAGAAGGAAAGGGAACATTCATATTCTTTAGGAAAAGAAATCAAAATTGAGGAAATTCTATAGACTTTGTAAAAATAAATCTTATCTTTAAGCCCCTCTTCACACAATTTATTTGCTTCTTCACAATTTACTATTCTTTATCCAATTCAGTATAATTGAGTCCACCTGTTTTCTTTGTTTGTTTGTTTTTGGTTTTTGGTTCATTTCTTTATGAGGGCTCCTGTACCACTTACAACTTGAATTAAGTAAGTCTGTATGCTTTTCTCTTGCTGACCTACCTTATGTCTATTTAATTCTTGGACCCAGCTGATACTTTAAGAGGATGGATGTGTAATTTTTCTGCTCATCTCTCTATATATGATTTTTAATGTGCAAAAAATGAGATTAAGTGTACCCTTATAAATATATTTCATTTATCTTATTTTTAATATGTTTATGGAACATTATAACAATTTTATAAATCTAAGAGTTCTTTCAATGTGTATAAAGCCTCTAAATTATAAAAAAAGATGGTAGTATTTTTTCTTTATACTAGCACTTTAGATAACATGTACAGATTTATTTTTATGGTTTCTTAGAGTTGATGGACAAATGGTATTTAAAAGTACTAAATGAGTAATGTGCAAAGTCCATGATGATTATTAATAAGAAGGTGTGAAGAAATGAAAAAATTACTCATTACTAGTTGAAGTATAGCAGAGAAGGCAACCTCCATGGAAATTGCTTTAAAGTGATTAAACACCAAAGAGATTTCATAATGTTTTAGAAAGAGGGAAATACTCTGAAGATATGTGAAGGCATGTAGTTAAAACTCTGATGATGACAACAACAAAAACAACAAAATTTCAAACTCTCAGGAATACAGATTTATGGCAATGTACATTTGTTGGTTAAGCAAAGATAAAAATAAAATAAAATAAGAGGAGGAGAGACTCCTTAGCTCTCTCGATAAATGTATTTGTAGTTATTTCTCAGGAACATAGCTTTTACTTGAGAATTTTACTTGAGTTTCCAAGCTGAAGTGAATGAAGTCTGGGGAAAATAATGTTATGAACAGGAGAATTTACAAAGTTTCAGAAAATATAATTTTTTGAGAACAGAGATGAATGCACAATAAAAGGATACTGCATGTTTTTTACTTACTGTTGTATACCCAATGCCTAGGAAACTTTTAAAACCATATTAGACATTCAATTTTTAATGATTTTGTAAATGAAAAAATACAAATGAAGTTAGTGTGCAAAATACATGAAAATTGTGTCATCTGATATGCATGCATGCATTACAGCTCAGCAAAAAGTTTGGGTTTTGTTATTCTACACATTAATGTCATAGGTAAAAAGAGACAAAGAAGTAAAAAGAGAAGGTGGAAAAATAGGGAGAAGAGGACAACAAGAAGTGGGGAGATAAAATTCATTTTCAAAAGAAGAATAACTGTTTTCAGTATCAAGGTAAGATACCTGTTTTCATTCAGATTATTATAAATAAGATATTTTGCAATTCAGAGAAGAGTATTTTCAATAAAATCAAAAATATATACTAAAATGAGTTTCATGGAAGCATTATTTGAAACATTTCTCAATTTTTGCAAATATGTCAAAATATAACTTAATAAAACAAATTTTATGGTGCTGTGAACAATTTTTTTGACATTGTACTTGCTTGGTCTGAATTTCTATAGAAGTTGATATCCTATTCCATTTCTTTTTTCACTGATACTTATTAAGAGATATCAGAGAATAGCAAAGAATGGGTAACTATGTTCCAGTCCTCATAAAATTTACAGTGTAGGATGTTCTCAGCTGTTTTTCATTTAACACATTGGTATATGTCATAATAAGTGGTATTCCATGAAAAATCAGGCAAACAAAAAGCACACACACACAAAAATCAAATACTCTTTGGAGAATGAATTTTCAAATATAAGGGTTTTAAAACATATACTTAATCAAGATATAAATTATAAGGACTATTGTATCAAATGATATTAGAAGCATTTAAAGTGGTGTGTATGGTGGCACATACCTGTAGTCACAGCTACAGTGGACAATGAGGTGGGAGGATTTCCAGATTCCAGGAACTTGAGTCTGCAGCTGATCATAACATGCCTCTGCACTCCAGTCTAGACAACAGAATGAGACTCTAACTCATAAACAGACACACACAAACACACACACAAATTCATATACATGCAGCAAAAAGATAATACATAACAATCAAGTGTGTTTTATTCCAGGGATGCAAGGATGATTCAATATCTACAGGTCAGTAAATGTAATTCAGTACGTAAATCGAATTAAAAACAAAATGATCATCTCAATATATGCAAAAAAGGCACTTGATAAAAATCCAACACATTTTCAAGAAATAAAATCCTCAACAAATTAGGCATTGAAGGAGCATAACTCAAAATAAAAGCCACATATGACAAACCCACAGTCAATATCATACTTAGGGAAAAGTTGAAAACATTTCCACTCAGACTGGAACAAGACAAAGATACCCATTCTCATCACCCCTATTCAACATAGTACTGGAAGTCTTAGATAAGTTAGGCAAGAGAATACTACACAATTTTTGAAAAAGAATGAAACTATTTTCTTCACAGCAATATGGATAAAGGTAGAGAACTTCATCCTAAGAAAACTAAATCAGAAACAAAAAGACAGAAAGCCAGATGCTATGTGTGTTCTCACTCATATATGTCTCCAGAGCCTATTATTTCCATCTTCATATATACTAAAAGAGGAAAAGTGGGTAGAGGGGCTGGGGTTCAGAATCGACCTATTGGGTACAATGTTCACTAACTGGTGAATGGGGTCACCTGAGGCATAACTCCTACCAGTCCTCAGTGTGTCCGTGTAACAACCATTCACTTATACTTGTTTTCAAAATTTTTTACAAAGATTATTAGATCATCTATATGAAATTCAGCTTAAAGAATATATCTAAATATGAGATATTTTCCAAAGTTATAACAAAAAAATTGAGTTTAATTAATAAGTTTTCTAAGATTTTTAATTGCCACAGATTGTTTAAATAATTTTTACATGTATGCAAAAGTGATTATTTTATTATACTTTTAGTTTTGCTTCAATAATTCTTATGTGAGCTCTATTATGTATCACATATACTATATAGGTATATCCTGCCTTTTATAACAAAATTGTAGTATCAAGAAGGTTAGTAGCAAACTGATTCTGCATAATGACATATGACTTATGTAAAATAAGAGAAGCAATTCTAATTATTCTTCAGTAATAATATTAAAAATTTAACTTTATTTCAATTTTGTTTGTAGAATTAAATACTCAGAAATAAAATTATATATGCATATAAAAAATGTTAACACCATCAATATTTTATGCTAAACTGCTTACATATTCTTTGATGGTCAATTATATAAGTAAAATGTGTACTCCAGAACTATATATTTTAATTAACAATATTAATGTACTGAATTTTAGTTATATTTATGTTTTAATAACTTTTAAATATTCCATTAAAACATCATTTGTTATCTATACAAATATGCTCAATTTTTTAAAAACATAGTTACATTCATTTTTGGAAAATTTTACAGGTGATTTGACATATTTACCTATATTCAAGAATCTTATTTTGACAGGATTATGTTAAATTTTCTTGTGTCTTGTATAACTGACATGGTTATCTTTAATTCTTCTCTTCTTTATACTGGCATTATTTCTGAGTTCTCTTTCTTTCAATTTTTATAAAGAATACATTCACTTTCATTTTATTTTAATTTCTGCATCTTTGTTGTCTTATTCCTGATGTCTCTTTGTGGTTTTCTTTTTATCTAAAAATTATTTTCCATTCAGCTCTTAATCTTTTAAACATATTCTACCAACACTGTCTCTTTAATCTTCTCTTGGTGTTTCTTTTTGTTGTGATTCTTCATCTTTTGGTTTAGTTTCTCACTTTATCAAAAATGACTCACTGTCTTGCTTTGTTTTATGATTATAAATCTTAGATGAAAATGTTTTATAATAGCTAGAAGAAGGTTGTCTAAGATTTAAAACTTTTCATGAAATATACTAATTCATTTTTTTAACGTCAGATTCAAATTAATTGTGAGATGTTATTCTGAGTTCACTGAAGTATTTCACATGAATAACAAATCTACTTCACCAAGTACTGCCTTCCATATGGAAAAAAAAACAGACTCCTTCAAAAGTCCAAACTGGGTGCAGGCAATCCATTTCATAGCTGCCTAGAGTGTGAAAATAAAAGAGAAGGATTTCTTCTTCTTCTTCATATAAAGCATTCTTTCTATTTATTTATAGTATTTGACCTATCCATTTAACACTGTTAATAGTTTAGAAAGCAATACTTCTTTAAAAAATTATAAATTCATAAAATAATATTGCTAGACTTCTAATAATAAACAAAAACATTGGGAGTACCTAGACCTCATTTTTAGAATCAGAGGGAGCTAAACCACAATATCAAAATACACATTTAAAGAGAAAAGAACTGTAGGTTACCTCCTTTTGACATTAAAAGCTTTGAAACTCAGGAATGTGAACAACCAGAATATGAAATAGGCATACTTTTGTATAAATAAAATACATATGTGTACATATGCATGTGTGTATATATATCCATATATATCAGATATACTATTTTATAATCCCTGTGCTAGATATTAATATACAGTAGTATAATAAATGATTTAACTTTAGTTTTTTTTATTACCTTCAAAATTAAAACCACATTCACACCTTTCCTAAAAAATCTGCTATGAGGAAGGCTCTGTGCTATGATCTGATACCTAAAGATAAAAAAGGCACAGTGCTTGTTGCTGTGGTATGAGAAATCTAGGAGGGAAGATAGGCATAAAATCATAATGCAAGCTGTGAGCAATGCTGTATTGAGCAGGAAGGCATGAAAAGTTTGGGTAATAGTATAGGCCAGAGAGACAGTGGACATATATTAATATAGCTATGTATTTATTTAAGACTGAACAATTATACAGCTATACATCTCATGCCAGCCTATTGAAAAAATTTTAAGAAGAAATAACTTTTTTGCAGGAGAGAGAAAATTATGAACTGAATTTTGTCTCTCCCAAAATTCATACAGTGAAGTCCTAACTTCCTATATTTCAGCTTGTGATTATGTTTGGAGATAGAGTCTTTAATGAGATAATTGGTTAAAATGTAATCTGTAGAATAGACCCTATGACTGGTGTCCTCAGAAGAGGATATTACGACACAGAGAGATACCAGACAAGAACAAGCCCAGAAAGAGATCTTTATGAGCACACAGTGAGAAGGAGGCCATCTGCAAACCAAGAAGAAAGACCTCAGAAGAATCCAAATCTGCCCATTACTTGATTTCAGATTTACAATTTTCAAAGCTGTCAGAAAATAAATTTCTGCCTTCTACGTCTCTCAGTCTGGGGTAATGTGCTACGACAATAGTAAACTAACACAAAATTTATATCATCCTTTCAAAGACCAGGATTGCCAAGAAATGCATGCACATTTTAAGAGATATTATCTATGTATTACATTTAGAAGTTGAATTGAATTACTGTAGCAATGTATAGTATGGCATTCGCTCAAAAGATGGCATTCATCAAATTAATGCTAGTATCACCATGTGATAGGCAGGAGAGTCAAAGAAAATGGCACAAGCAGTTTCCATTCAAGGAACGCAAGACCATTTTGAGGTGGTATTTGAAATTTGAGACTATTGTGGAAGTACAGCAACAATGGAGGTATGAGTATGCAACAGAACCTCCAATACACCTAACAATTGCACACATTTGTGACAAGTTTGAGATTCACGGTACTGTGTGTTGTGTGTACGAAGAAAGATTTGGGAAGCCTCAGAACAGCAACAAGTCCTGAAGTGGTTCACCATAGTCAGAAGTGTCTGGACACTGATGGTATTAACTGTGAGCACCTCTTCTTGTAATTGCAGAAGTCAAATGTGACTTGTAGTCATCTATCGTTATCAGTATACATTGAGTATTACAATTTTAATACAATTTTTTCTTTTCTTGAATTGTGCATATATTTTTTGGCACCCTCTGTTTAGTTTCAGCTTTTTGTCTGATTTTTCTACCTTTGTATGTCTGTTGATTCATTTGTTATGGATAGTTGATAAGCACAAAACTATTTCAATATAAAATAATTTTAATATTTTAATATAATACCATAATCATGACAAGCAACTCATTTTTCTCTCAAAATATAAGCTCAAACTCTACTTTAGCAGATATTTTCTGTAAAATTATGTTAGTATGAAATGTATCACCAGATAATTTGAGGAAAAAAATATAGTGTTCATCAACATATTTTGAAGACTTTTGTTCCAAGTTCAACAGAACCCACTTATACTGTTTTATTTTTGTTTCACTATTTCTGATCTAAGTATTGCTAAAGGCAAGAACTAGTTTTCTTTCTTATGTTTTTTTAAGCTTCTGCTTAAAGGTGAGGAGTTGTTTACTCTTGAGAATGGATACCATATCTTATTTACTTATGTAGTATCCACAGATCTTAGCACAAGGCTTGGCATGGTAGGTATACATACTGAATTAAATTTGAATGAGTACATACAGTGCATATATGTGTGTTTGTATCCTCTGTCACTTTTCTTTAAATTTCTTTAACAATTTCTTACCAAAAGGTGTAAGTAAGCATAAATGGACAGATTAAACTGCATTGTGCTAATCCTCTCAATGAGGTGCTCAAGCATGGGCTGAAAGATGTATTGGTGAGATTGCCATAGAATCAACATATGTGTCTTTCAGATTTCTGTTTTTTTAATAGCTAACTTTTCGTTAGCCTATGCTATATGCCAATAATGTGATGTGTGCTTTATCTATCTAAATATATAAAATCCTTATATTTTCTCCTTATATTTTCTAATTATTTTTTTTAATATATTTGAAAACGTTTTTTTAGTAGAGGTCTCACACTGTTGCACAGGCTGGATTGCAGTCACCTGATCAAAGTTTACCTCAGCCTTGACCTTCTGTGCTCAGGCAATCCTTTTGCCTCAGCCTCCCGAATAACTGGAAATACAGGTGCACCACTATGCCTAGTTAATTTTTTGATATTTTGTAGAAATAAGATCTCGCTATGTTGCTCAGGCTTGTCTCAAACTCCTGATGTCCAGCAGTCTTCTCACCTCAGCCTCCCCAAATACTGAGATTACAGGTATGAGGCAGTGTACCTGACCGTAATAATTTTTGATAATTTTTCAACATGGTACATGTGCAAGTTTGTATCATCTATAAAGCAGTTACAATAAAGCTGTAGACAACATTTGTATATTTTTAAAAAATGTATCATGTTGCAATCCAATATTAGTGAAGGAATGAGAAGGGCATATTTTAGAACCATATTATCCATAGCCATTTTTATCTTAACTGAAGTGACATATCTCTTGCTGGTCAGTGATTAACTCTCTAAATCGGTTTCTTCATTTCACAACGACTTCTATGAGTTGGAGATGGGAACAGTGGAACTTTTTGTTACTTAAAAAGTTCTAAAAAAGAAAGAGATTCCTGTAGTAGATAACAATTTGTATTATGTTGAGTCTTTATGTCAGTTATGGAGCGAACTAAAGAGAGTGTGCTGAGATACATTGTTCTGAATTATAAAGAGCAGACAATCAAATATCAGAGAGAGTCACAAGCAGTGTTATTCATTAAAGGAAAAAGAAAAACATGAGAATTAGAGAATGGTAGAAAGATAGAATGAGAAGAATAGAAAAACGATGAAAAATGTGTGCTAATTATTTTTGTTGTTTATGTTGATGAAGCTTAAAATCTCGTGTGGCTCCAAACTTTTGGCAGAATATGCTGCATACCCTACTGCTCTGTGTGTATTGTTTGCTTTTGGTAGAAAATAAGGAGGAAGGGCAAGAGTTCCATTTATGAAGTAGCATCTCATAGAACAAAAAGTGTTGATCCAGATCTGATACATTACAAAAATTAAATTTATATTACAGTCATAGGTTCTTATAGAAATGTGACCAACAACAAATAAACAAACAATAAGTAAAAACATCCTTAAAAACCTTCTCTTTACTAATGATCTCTGGAGAGAGTTGGCAATTATGAAGATAAGGATCTTTCTCCATGAATGAGGTGTAGTTTAATATATTTTGTTTGAATCACAAAGGCAAACTCATTGGAAACCTTGAAAATATATCATCAAATTTATTAATTTTTAAAAAAATTTTGTTTACTATATTCAAAATATTTAACATGTCACACTGGGTCTAAAATATATGGGATTTTGAAGAAGCTTTATATAAAATTTTATGCTTATAATAAAAACCATAAGAAGCCCTTGAAGAGATCTAGGCAAGAAATGCAATGTGATCCAATTTGAAGTTTTCACAGATTTCACAGTTATGGAGAATAAAACACAGATTGCAAGGAGTGTCAGAGTGGTTCTGGAAGCCCAGCAAAGTTGGAATTTCATTATTTGCAGTAGAGAAATAACAGTGGGTTGACAACATTGATGAAACTACTAAATTCTCACTACAGATGTGTGTATGTGTGTGCATGTGTGTGTGTGTGTGTGTGCGCGCGCACGCATGTGTGCACGCAACCCGGTAGGTAAAAAGAATAGAAAAGTCAATAGATATTTTTAAAATTACAGGAAAGCAAGACTTTAAAAATAACAATTAAACACCTGGTTTTAGCTCTGACAAAGAGTTAGAAAGTTGTCACTTTCATCCTTATAGTAAGAAAAATGTAAACAAACTGAAAACCAACACATTTTTTTCAAGACATCAGAGAACTGAGGTTTTAGGGGAAAAAACAAAATACTATCCCCAAATCTGGAGATACAGAAAAATCCAGATAGTCACAGTTTGGATATCTGCTTACCTGGAACAAAGTGACTGGAGCCATAAACTCGTATGCACAATTGAATAGCAGTAAAGTCAAGTTTTTAGAGAGTAAGGGTGAACTAGCATGAGAGTAAAAAAAACCTTGAGAACGTAGTCTTAGATCTTCCAAGCTCCCATGGGCTTATCTCCAGGACCCCCATTAGATTTTCATGGTAAATACATGAGATTCATATCCTGTGGATCTGACAGGGAAATAGGAAGAATATCATGCTAAATATGTCCAGAGTTATAACTATAACACAGGCATCCTATCCAGGAGAGAACACTTTGCCACAGTCTTATTACTGCTTGAGGAGGATAATTCCCACACCCCCAGGCATTTGTCTCACCTAACAAGGAAAAATACACACATGTACAAACACACACAGACACCACACACAACATACATATACATACACACACACTCACACCACACACACATACATAGTTATATTGCTCCACATCCTATTGATATATATATAATACATATATCAATTATATACACACCAAAAGGATGCAGAGCAACAGGGACAATCCTACATTGCTAGCCAGAATGCAAAATGGCAGGGACAAATCCAAATGTAGTCTTACTACACACTCTAGGAATCACATCATTAGGTATTTTCCCAAAGAATTTGTCCACAAAACACCTGCATGCAAATATTTATAGCACCTTTATTCAGAAACATTAAAATCTAGAAGCAACTGAGATGTGATAAATAGATAAATGTATAAAATAACTGCTAGACATTCATAGAATGGAATGCTATTCAATGAGAAATAAAAATGAACTAACAATCTACACAAAAACTTCGATGAATCTTAAATGCATATCACTAAGTGAAATAAGTCAGTTTGTAGGCTTTCACGCTGATACAATTTATAAAACATTCTGGAAAAAGAAAATCTATAGAAAGAGAAATAGAACAGTGGTTGTTAGGGGCTTGAAAAAGCCTGAATAGGTAAAGCACAGAAAAAAAAAATTAGTATAGTGAATTTATCTTGTATGACATAGAAATGACAATATAAGATGCAAAATGCATTTTTCATGTTGAATATATTTTATACATGGTGAATGGTGAATATGTGTCATTATACATCTTTTTTCAAACCCTTAGACTCATACAGAACATAGAGTGAAACTTCATGTATGCAAATTTTGAAACCTCAGTTAGGATATCAGGGGATGCCAGATGGTCGTGAAACTATAAAAAGGTATCTAAATGTTGCACAAATATGTGAAAAGCTCTAATCAATGGGATTGGAGAAAATGGTACGGACCTGAGTCACTTTGAAAATTAGTGTAGTGTAAGACTAAGCACAAAAAGAATTGTACATAGGCACTGAACTCTAGCTAATAATATAGTTTATCACAATAGCTATTAGTTAAAAATTCTGAAGCAACTATACATATATACTATATTTGAATAATTAAGTAAATGAATGGTAATTTGTGGCAGATAAATTTCTAACTCTCGCAGTGGTAGGATATACAGATAAGCAAAGGTAAAATGATAAAAACAATTTGGTTTTTAATGGATTAGAATTGAAGACAAATGTATGGATTCATATTTAGCTAAATATACTCGATACAGATAATTAAATATTTATAAATATCGATTCATATTTAGTTTAGAAAATGCACTCGTGTTTTCTTGCTATCTCAGATAGAAGGGTCTATAAGCTAGCTATGACACTCCAGTTGCAAAGAGCATACCAAGCACCCATACTTTGGTTTCTCATACCATTTTCCAATACAGGCAGCAGGGATCCTTAAATAAATGTCTGAATCTAAGGCTGGAAAAATAGACAAAATGGGCTTGTTACATCCTGCAGTTCCAGAAAGCATGAAACTGCTAAACAAACAAACAAACAAACAAGCAAACAATGATAGGCACAAGTTGAAGGAATACAGGATAAAGCAGAAAATGTTCCCAAAAGCCAATGCCAGAATAATTTAAGCAAAAATAAGTACATTTGTTTTGGGTTACAACCTGTTGTATAATATAAATGTCAGCAAGTCTTTAGTATTATAAACAAATGATTAGGTAAATTAAGAAATGAAGCGGAGTACACATAGAGCCCATGCTGAAGAATTCCAAATAAGTTATTATACACATTCAAGAAGGATGTTCTTAACAGCCCACTCAAGTGTAGGCCGCAAATAGCCACTTCCTTCTAACGTATGAAAAGAGAGGGAAAAGAGTAATATCACATTGAAAACACCTGGAAAACACTACCTTAGCTATGTGACCAAGTTTAGCAAAAACAGAGACAAGTCATGTGTGTAGTATGTACCCTTCATATTATGTGCCACAGTAATGTAAGATGTAGTTAGTTAAACTGGGTGTGAGGTATACAGTCATGTGTCATGTAATTATGTTTCAGTCTATGATGGATTGCATATATGATTGTGACCCCATAAGATTAAATTATTGCATTTTTACTTTACCTTTTCTTTGCTTGAATATGTTTAGGTACACGAATACCATATTGTTACAATTGCCTACAGTATTCAGTATAGGAACATGCTGTAAAGGTGAATAGTAGGCTGTAAACTTATCTAGGTTTGTTTATATATACATTATAATGTTTTCACAGTAATGAAATCAAGTAAGGACCTATTTCTCAGAATATATCCTCTACATTAAGTAACACATGTCTGTACGGGAATTCTCCCTACCATCTTTGCAATTTTTCTGCAAATTTAAAACTATTCTTTAAAATGTTATTAAAATAATAATAGTAAGGATTGCAGATTTACTCAGTCTTTACCTCCCTCCATTCTATTTTGCTTAAAATATGTAATTCTTTCAACAAGCAAACTAAAGGAGTGTATTAGACCCCACCCTGGTCTCATCTCTGTTCCTAATTAATTTGTACCAGGATTCTTAACTCCATCTTCCTGTTGATATTTTACAAACCTCTCTAACTTGCAACTATTAATTAGTATGAACCAACCTCCCAATTCTCCTTCTCTTATCTCTACATTGAGAGATAATCTGTATAAGGAAAATTTTTAAAAAATCACAGAACCATGATAAGCAACACATAATTATGACTTCCAAGTATAACATTCGAGATCCTTATAACTTTGATCAATTCTTTGCACTTAATTTATATTTTCATAAAGAATTTTCCGGCGTCTTCAGATTTCCTCTCTAGCATTCAACTCTTTAGCATGAAGTTTTATGGAAAGTATCTCATTCCTCTGCATTTTTCACATCACAGCAGTGTCCTTGGCTGCTTGGTCCGCCTTTCTGTTTCCTATCACCTCCTTTGAGTTCCCTTTCTGATGACCAGGGCAGTGGATAATGGCGACTTGCTTTGGGGCCCATACAGCTACTAGAAGGTTCGGGATTTTTTTTTTAATAGTTTTCCCTTCTGCAGTGAGCAATCTCCTCTCCCGGTAGATTGTCCCGTGCACATGCGCCGTGACAAATGCATACCTGCTTACTCCATCCTGCACAAAGCTGCTGCCCTCCGAGAAGAATGTCAGGTCAGGGTTATGTCTCGGGATGTCCGTGAGGCTCCAACATAGTTTCTGCAACTCTGTTACCTTATAATAGCAGTGCGGGGGCTTCGAGGAGCTTTCTTTTGGCAGCAAAGTTGCAGGGTTTAAGCAGGGGACGCTGGAACTTGATCTGGGGCTGGTCTAGTAACAGTGCTTGATAATGAGTTATATGAGCATTAGACATTCATTTATCAGGGGCCCCTCGGAGCAAGGACTCTACAGCAGGGTGGCCATAATGGTTAAATCCTGTCCCATGTTCAGTTTATCTGAGTTTTTTACCAGTACGGCAATGGCCGCGACAACTCGCAAACAGGGCAGCCAGCCCAAGGCCACTGGGTCTAGTTTTTTTGACAGATAGGCAACTGGCCTGTTTCATGACCCAAGCTTTTGGGTTGGGACCCCTCAGGGGACGCCATACCTCTTGTCCACAAAGAGTGGAATGGCTTTTCTTTGTCTGTCAGGGCCAATGCGGGGGCTGAAATTAAAGCACTTTTGAGGGCCTGAAAAGCTTTTTTTGCCCTCTGGAGTTCATTGGAAGCTGGCCTCTGGTCCTTTTGTGATTTTGTATAAGGGTTTTGAAAGTTCAACAAATTTTGGGATCCAGAGCTGGCAGTACTGCACTGCTCCCAGGAATTCCCGGACCTGTCTTTTATTTCCTGAGGTTGGAATGCCTCTTATAGCTTGTATGTGCTGGTTAGTCAGAGACCTCTTACCTCCCTGGAGGTTGTAGCCAAGGTAAGTGGCTACCACGACACAGAGCTGGGACTTCTTTGCCGATACTCAATACCCTAGAGTCTGGAGTTCTTTGAGCAGGTGCCTGGTGGCACATAGGCACTCACCTTTTGAGGTCGCTGCAATCAGCAGGTCATCTACATATTGCATCAGAGTTACTTCAGGGTGCTGTTGCTGGAAGGCTTGGAGATCCTGGTGAAGAGCCTCACTGAACAGTGTGGGGAAGTTTTTGAACCCTTATGGGAGCCAGGTCCAAGTTAATTGGCCATTCTGCCCTTTGTCTGGGTCCATTCATTTATAGGTAAACATAGGCTGGCTCTGCTTGGCCAGTGGGATGCTAAAGAAGACATCCTTAAGGTCCAGGACAGTATATACTTGTCTTTCGAGAGAAAGCTCCCTAAGAGGGTACACGGGTTAGGGACCTGGGGTGAATGTCATTCACTCGCTTATTAACTTCCCTTAAATTTTGCACCCGCTGGTAATTCCCTGTGTCTACCTTCTGGATCGGGAGCAGTGGAGTATTCCAGGATGAGTAACATGGTACTAAGACTCTAGCCTGCCGGAGGCACTGGATGTGGACCGCAATACCCCTCCTGGCCTCCTGGGGTATAGGGTAAAGTTTTTACTCTGATGGGCATTGCCTGACTTTTGAGCTGCACAATGACTAGAGGCTGATGAGATGCCAGTCCGGGGGGTTTGATTCAGCCCATACTCGGGGAAACTCAGTCTGTAATTGAACAGGTAGGGAGGCATTTGACGAGTTCAGGGAGACTTATTCTTGGCTAGCACATACTCCTCACTTAGAGGGACAGTGACAAGAACTCTTGGCACCTTTGGCTGACTTAATTTTACAGTTGCCATGGTTTCCTGGAAACCTATGATGGCTTTAAGGTTTTGTAGGAGATCTCGCCCTAGGGGAGGGTACAGACAGTCTGGCATTACTAAAAACGAATGGGTCACTTCCCCGTTTCCCAGGTTTACCATCCCTTTGGTGGTCCAGGGGACTAACTGGGTTCTGGTTGCTCCCTGGACCAGAGTTTGCTTCTGTTGAAGGGGGCCTTGTCCTTTTGTAGAACTGAGATTGCAGCTCCCGTGTCCACTAGAAAGTGGACAGGCTCAGCCCCCACTGTCAGTTTTACCTCGGGCTGCAGGAGGTGTTACTAGAGCCCCGTAGCCCTCAGTCTGTCTGTAGCTGGAGCACCAGAGTGGGCAGTGGTGGTGGGTACTCTTCCAACCATGTGGGGGGGCCTGCAGTCGGGGCAGCTTGTTTGGGCAATCTTTCACATAGTGCCCAAACTTTTTGCAGTAGGCACATTGGTCTTTCGCCAGTGGTTTTCTTTTTGCATTTCTGTAGCCCCCTTTTCCAGCTGGCCCGGCTCCCTCCAGGGTTGCCACCACTATCTTGGTCATTTTCTTTGCCTGCCTATCCTCCTGGGAGTCCCTATTGTTAAAAACTTTCTGAGCTACCTCTGTTAATTTTGACAAGCTTTTGTCTTTGAAGCCCTTAATTTTCTGCAGTTTCTTTCTTATATCCGGAGCTGACTGGGAGGCAAATGCTATGACTAGTGCCCTCTGGTTTTCAGGGGCTTCAGGGTCTATCGTAGTGTACATCCATTAGGCCTTTATGAGCTATTC
>CAUYQG010062979.1:0-25914 GCA_963574415.1 Tarsius wallacei | reverse complement strand
GGCCACTCCTGGCCACCGCAGCCTTGACCTGCTCTGGCGATCCTTCTGCCTCAACCTTTCAGGTAGCTGGAACTACAGGTGCGCGCTACCACACCCGGCTAATTTTTTGATTTATTGTAGAGATGAGGTCTCGCCAAGTTGCCCAGGCAGGTCTCAAACCCATGGGCTCTGGCAATTCACTCACCTCAGACTCCCAAGGCATGGGATTACAGGCTGAGCCACTGAGCCCGGCTAATATATTTTCATTTGAAATAAGAAGTAAAGGAAAAAGCATTTTTATTTTATAAATTGTGAGTTTCTTGCTACCTTTAAAGATTCTGCCTTGCCTTCTAGTGAAAAATATACTATTCAGAAAATAACCTCAACTTTAAAACAACAATATATAATATGTTAAAATTATAAATTCAAAAACCTAGCTCTTCTATAAGCTTTTAAGGTTGGCTTACAATTTTTATGATTTTTTTTATCAGCCTATAATTTGAACAATTACTTTTTAAATTGCCCTTTGAATAAACTTACTTAATTTTGTAATTAAGTATCTTAGAATCCAATTAACTTATATACTTGATTTCCTTTTAAAGTCCTTCAGTTGTCTGATTGAACAAACTTCCTAAGTAATCGAATTATTCTTATATGTCCAGTATGCTAAGCTTATACATGATGATTTTAAGCTCTCTTTAAACAGTCCAGTGCTGTTTATAATCTTAGATTTCAACTTAAAATCACAAGTCTGAATCAATTATTGAATCACACATTTTGATACTGGAATTACAAGATGATCAATTACTCTAACTTGTTATTCCTTTAAATATTACAAATAATTAAAATACTAAATATGCAGATTCCTTTTCACTAAAACGTATTGGAACTACAAGTTTGAACTTCCTAACACTTCTGCATTTAATTCTGAGTCTTCTAAAAGTTGAAAGACTTGTATTATCTCAAGCCATGTCAAGGATTGCAATTGCTTAATGAACAGAGGTTGGAGGCAGGACTGTGGCTGGATATTTGTCAGCAGTCCTGACAGAATTATGCTGTTCCTGCTTTATAGTAATTATATTTAAACATCCTCCAAACAGGTAGTCTCAGATATTCCATTGTCTTGGACTCCAGTTATACATTACTGCAAAAGTCCATTTTGCATTGCTATAAAGAAATACCCGAGGATGGATAATTTATAAAGAAAAGAGACTTATTTGGCTCACTGTCCTGTCTGGCTCTGGTATCTGCTGGGCTTCTGGTGAGGCCTCAGGAAGCTTACAATCATAGTGGAAGGCGAAGGGGGAGCAGGGGATTCACATGGTGAAAGTGGAAGCAAGAGAGAGAAGGGAGGTGCCAGGCTCTTTT
Source organism: Tarsius wallacei (assembly GCA_963574415.1). NCBI lineage: Eukaryota > Metazoa > Chordata > Mammalia > Primates > Tarsiidae > Tarsius > Tarsius wallacei. Next base: position 24,567 of record CAUYQG010062979.1, on the reverse strand, counting down.
AAACAACCCATGAACTAATACAGTAAGAACTTATTACCAAGAAAACACTGCCAAGCCATTCATGAGGCTACCTCCATGAGATCTGAAAGAACAAACATTCAAACCCATTATTAAATTTTGTAATTATGGAGTCTGAGCACACTCATGCCCCCTCAGGAAAATCATTAGATTGAATTTCACTTATTTTTGACGTTTCGTTGTATGTAAGTTTCTTTTATCTTTAATTTTAAAGATTTTGAAACTTATGAGAAGTGTGCATTCTTTGAAACTTATGAGATGTATGCATTCCTTTCATATACTTTTTCTTATGCCACACAACTTTTACAGATACACAGAGGGTGTCAAAAAAGTATACACATTTTAAAAAAGGAAACTGTATTAAAATTGTAATATTCAACATATACCAATAACAAAAGATAAATACGAGTCACGTTTGACTTCTGCAATTAAGAGGTGCTCAAAGTGGTTACTATCAGCATACACACACTTCTGATTACAGCAAACTACTGCAGAACTTGTTGCTGTGCAAGTCCTCCCAGATCTTCCCTTGTATACGTCACACACAGTACCATGCATGCATCTCAAACTTAACATGAATGAGTGCAATTGTTAGGCAATTGGTAGTTCTGTTGCATACTCATGTCTCCATTGTCATTATACTTCCACAATGTTCTTGAATTTCAAATACCACTTCAAAATGTTCTTGCACTCCTTGAAGGACAACTGTGCTTCCACCATTCTCTTTGACTGTCCTGCCTGTTGCATGGTGAGGCTAGCATTCATTTGATTAATGCCATCTTTTGAGTGAATATCACACTACACATTACTGCAGCAATTCAACCGAACATCAAAAAGTAATACATAAATAACATCTCTTAAAATGTGTGTACTTTTTCTGGCACCCCAAATATATTAATATCTAGTTTAACTGTGGAGATTTTTCATTTATTTTTCTAAAAGATACACACATAGTGCTTAAAAGCCTAGTTTGACTTTTTTTTTTTTTTTTTGAGTTGGAGTCTCACTCTGTCACCCAGACTGGAGTGCAGTGGCCACTCCTGGCCACCGCAGCCTCGATCTGCTGGGCTCCGGTGATCCTTTCGCCTCAGCCTTCCAAGTAGCTGGAACTACAGGCGCACGCTACCACGCCGGGCTAATTTTTTGATTTATTGTAGAGATGCGGTCTCGCCAAGTTGCCCAGGTGGGTCTCGAACCCGCAGGCTCAGGCAATCCACTCACCTCAGTCTCCCCAAGCGAGGGATTACAGGCTGAGCCACCAAGCCCGGCTAGTTTGACTATTATGTTTACAATTTTCAAGATCATTCTGACAGAGGTATTTTTTTCCAGTATGTCGAAGTCCAAATACGATCAGGTTTCCTCATTCAAACCACTTCAAACCACTGATGGCATCATGAAGAAATGTCATTTTTCACAGTACAGAAGAACATAATATGATCTGAGGATTTATGAAATATTCAAACATAAATGATAAATAATGTTTCCAAAGTCTAATTTAAACCTTGTGTGTTGACCAAGAAATGTCGAAGCTTCAAAAGCAAACTTTGAATATGTACTTACAAATATTAAAATTTGCATATGTGTGTGTTTTGTCTCCTCAAGTAGATTGTAAGCTCCTTAAGGAGAATCGCCTGGTCTATTAACTGGTCTATTATTCATTCTATTAGTGGAGAATACTAATTGGTTCAATAATGAAAACAGTTATTTGATTGGGACCTGCAGTCTTGCCTCATAATAAAGGAAGAATAACTTTGCTCTTTAACTCAGATGCTCACTCCTGCAGCAAGTGAATGAATTTTTGGGACAAAGATACAGCTTGGACTGTAAAAGTTATTTACAGTCCTCAAATCAAGATTCAAGGACACGTACTCAGGGTCCATTTAAGCTCTCTCAAAATGTTGTTGGCTTTTTATTCTCATGCAGATGGCAACCTTTCAAAAATGCAATAAAATTATATTCTACATTATGAGGACTAAATCTGTTCTTTTTTTGTTATCCTATTTCTCTGTATACTAAGGTCTATATTCCAACCTGACTCTGGCATAACATCATATAACAAATGAAGAAGGAAATCAAAGTATACTATGGCCCTGAAAAATCCCTACTGGGAATTACAAGACTTAGGGAATCTTGTGACACTCGAAAAGGTGTAATGACAAAATGGAATTATTTAAAGAAATAGTCTTAAACTAAAGCACAGCCATTTTGACACTGCTTAATTCTGTCATATTCTCTTAACTGTATCTAGTTTACTCTCTAATCAAGGACAGAATGTCTCCTCAAAGATAGCTATTGATAATTGTTTTACAAACCCTCCCCAGCTTGTGACCTTCATGACACAGACCCCATCAACATAGCAACAGTCACAAGTCTAGCCCACCCATTTGCCTGCCATCTATCACCTGACATCAGTACCTGTGCTTACCTGTCCGTTTCGCTATGATGTGAAAAAGACCACCATCCAATCACCTTAATGAACTGCCCCCATCAAAAGGAAGGTTTAAAAGCATTCACCTCAAGCAGCCATTTGCCATTGCTTTACTAAACTCTGGTCTGGCCACATGGCACTTTGAGCTATGGTCACCATGTTTTCCTGGTTTTGGTCCCCTTCCCTACCTTGGAGAGGTAAATCTCATCTTCTCTCTCTCTCTCTCTCTCTTTCTCTTTCTCTCTAATTTATTTTCTACATAAACTATATTTTCCAATCTAACTTCTGTGCAATTCTTTGCATCTTTGGAGTGGCACCAGATTGCAGACACCCCTGTGGGGTCTGAACTAACATTTTTGGAGGCCCTTCTGGGATTTTGATATCTAACAACACTTATTTATTCTTTCTGATATCTGCCATATATAAGAGTTCATTTACATATCAACAAACCTAGAGTCTTGCCTCCTGCCCCCTTATCTCAACAAACATTCTCCTCTACTGATTTAAAAAATTCTTTAGATAGAAACTACAAATTACCAGTCAAAAAATCTTTGAATCCACCTATGACTTACAACCTCCCTCCCTGCCCTTAGACATGTCCCTCTTTGGGCCAAACCACCGAAAACCTCACATGTATTGATTTATAGTTTTTGTAACTTCTGATGCCCTAAAATTGTATATAACCAAGCCACCATTCAACCATGACAAGGACACATGCTCTCAGAACCTCCTGGGGACATATGTCATGGGTCTAGGTCCTCAAATTTGATTAAGAATAAACAATCTTAAAATATTTTATAGAGTTTGGCTGGCATCTTTTCATCAACAATCATCTGGATGACAACATCTAAAAAAATCTTGCCACCCAATTTGAACATCAAAATCTGTGATTGTTATGTCATTGAAGCCCTCTGCTTTAGGCTATGAGTTAAGAACACAGGCAGACTGAATACATAAATCATACATCAGGTTTTTACAATTGCATCAGAAAAATGGAACAGAGTATATATCACAGTTGAAAAGATCATTATGATCACAGTTATTCAAAGGAATAATTTCTTAATGCATCCAATGATTTATGGTATTTAGTTGGAAAAAGGCTTTCTAGGAGTTTGGATAGTTGTACTGTGAGACCTGACTCACGAGAATGTGGAGAGGCAGGCAGCACCTTATTCATGTTGTAAATGGTAATTCAGTTTCAATAAAATATTATGTCAACATTAATTTAATGTTGTTAATTTGAATTTTATTGGTTTTTCAATTTGTTTGTAATTAGTGCATTTACTTTGGTTTTATAATTGGATAGGAACTGCAACATAAGGACTACATAACTAATTTTATGTTCATACATGTTTAGGTAATGTTATTATAAACATAATTGAAGTCAGCATCTGGGAAGTTGTGAGCAATTTTTTTTTCTTTTTGAAAAGGTTTGTAAGGCACTTGAATTTGAGAAACCATGATGCTGCATTATTCAGTGGTACATTTGCATTTCCATCCCAGAGAATTTAAGTATTTTAAGGGTAACTTGAATGCAATAATTGATACTTACATAGATTTATATATTTACTATGTATTTGTATTTATTGTGTATGTATTTGCATAAAACACACACAAAATCTACTAAATGCTTTGAGCTCCTAGAAGATACATATGTTTGTTTATTTTTTATTTTATTATTATTATTTTTTAGAGACAGGGTCTTGCTCGATTATCCAGGCTGGAGTGTGGTGGCATGATCATGACTCACTATAGTCTTGACCTCTTGGGCTCAAGCAATCCTCCTCCACACCTGACCCATTATGTTGAGATATGTATTTTTGCAATAAAACTACAACACTATGTGGCTAACCCTGGTCCAGGACTGTAAGGCCACACAATGGGGTATGTTAATGGATTGGAGCTATTGTTAACCTACCAGGATAAAGTGCTTCTTGTTTGCATTTCTCATCTTCAGATTTTCCAGTCAAATGCAAGCACCAGGACAGAGCCCTCAGTCTGTCTGCTCTGATGGGGAGAACTAAACAGCACTTCCTGTTTCACATGCTCATTGCAACCGTTAGACTTCTGAGTGCCCAGCCTGGAAAGCACCCAAACATGTGTCATTTGATTGGGGAGATGCATGGTGCCAGGTCTTGAAAAACAAGCAAGAAAAAGCCTCCATCTCATCCTTTTAACCTGAACTTCTTACCCTGGGGAGGACTCCGGGAGCTGGGGCATGGGGTAGGGAGGTTGTGGGGTGAGCAGAAGAAGAAAAGAAGGCCTCTCCATAGGAGGAGAGCAAATTGAAAGTCACTGAGGGAGGGGTGTTCCTCAAGGCATTTTGTAAATCCACTTCCTTTATCATAACAAGAACAAATCCCACCTTTGAAGTTTTCCCTTCTTGTTGCAAAGGGAATGTCTTTTGTTTAATCCATTTTAGCCCTTAATACCTGACCTGGATCAATCCTGTTGGTTAGATTACACAGCATTCATGCTGATTTTAAACTGGCCTAGGGGTGGAGTGGTGGGGTGGGTTTGCCTCATTGGTGTGAGAATTTCAAGAGGAATCAACATCTACACCTAGACCATTTTTACCCTGAAAAGCAAACTGTCTTTTTATATTTAAATGAATAATCACAATGAGCGTTGTTAGACAGATTTTGGTGTGTTCTTTGAGTATGTATACTGTAGTGGTCCTTTAAAAACCTTTCCTTACTCACAGTGAGGTAAGAGACTGATTTTCTTTTTTTAAAAATTTTTTAATTTTAAAATTGTGGGGTACAATTCAGGGTTAGGTATACAAATATTCATTGTGCAGGTACCCTTGTTGATGAGGTATGCCCCCCTTCCCCAGGCAGTTTCTCACTACTACCAATCCCATCTCCCTCACACTACCGCAGTTTCCTGCTACTGTCAATCCTTTTCTTATAGTATTACAATAGTTGTTCAAGGTCCACTTATGAGTGAGAACATGTGATACTCATTTGTTCCTGTGAAAGATCACTCACTATTATAGACTCTAAGTCCATCCAGGTAGCTGTGAAGTTCATGATTTTGTTCTTCTTTATGGCTGTGTAATATTCCATTGTGTATATATACCACATTTTTTAAATCCAGTCCTTTTTTGATGGGCAGCACGGTTGGTTCCATGTTCTTGCTATTGTGAACAATGCTGCAATAAACATACATGTGCAGGTATCTTTTTATAGAGTGATTTGTGTTCTTCTGGGTATGTTCCCAGTAGGGGGATTGCAGGGTCATGTGGAAGGTCAATTTTTAGAACTTTTATGAATTGACACACTGTTTTCCACAGAGGCTATACTAGTTTACACTCCCACCAACAGTGTAGCAGTTCCCTTTTTGCCACATTCTTTCCAGCGTTTGTTGTTTTTTGAGTTATTGATGATGGCCATTCTGACTGGAGTTAGGTGGTATATCAGTGTGGTTTTAATTTGCATTTCTTTGATGACTAGTGAGGTTAAGCATTTTTTCACGTATCTGTTGGCTGCTTGTATGTTTCTTTAGAGAAGTGTCTATTCATATCTTTTGCCCACTTTGTAATGGGGCTGTTTGTGTTTTTCTTTTCAAATTAGTAGTCTTAGGATTTTTTTTTTTTTAATTTCTATAGTATCAGTATAGTGGCTGGGTTTCAAGAAAACCAAAGGAATCTTGGTCACCTTTTTTGGTTTTTGTTTTTCACCTTTTATTTTCTAGCCTAGGAAGTCCCTTCACCAGTCAAGAGCCCATCTAGGTCTAGCAGGAGGGAATACAGATTCCACCTTTTTACAGGAAGAGTTATCAAAGTCACACTGGAAGAAGGGCATATTTAAACATTTAAGTAATTTTTTTTTCTTTCCTTTTTTTAAAAAGAAGAGGTAATGTCTTGCTATGTTGCCTAGGCTGGACTCAAACTCCTGGACTCAAGCATTCTTCTTGCCTTGGCCTCCCAAAGTGCTGGGATCACAGACGTGAGCCATCACACCCATTCATGTTGGTTTCTTCTGTCTAGTAAAATCAATGTAAGAAATTCAGGTTAGACTCTTTATGAGAAAATAAACTCAAGTCTTGCACAAAAGACCAAAATTAGGAAGAAGACAACTTTTACACTAATCTATTTATTTAAAGATTCACTTTAACTAGGAATATTACTCAAATTCTTAAAACTCTTAGTTTTTTGTACCATAGTTTCTTTTAATTTAGCTGTATCAATTTGCACTTCTTTGCTTCTTCTCTCATTCTGCAACCAGCTATACTTCTTTTGACACCCTCTCTCTTCTTTCCTGCTTCAGTAAACATTTCAAGTTTTATTAAATGGTCTGTACTGAAAACATAGTGAGGTTGTTCTCTTGATGGGATCTTAATCTGTACAGTTATTATAAATGAGGGAATTCTGGAGTAAAGAGTAAGGTGTTTATTGTGTTCCTTGTGTATCTCTTTTTTTGTGTGTATGTGCTTCATTAACATTTATATCAGATAGTGGGTTGAGCCTTGGGGTTTCTAAATTTAGAAGCCTTCGGTTTCTAAATTGTCCTGTTAGATATGAATACTTATGTCACTGATTTTTAGACCTTCATTTCTGATACATGCATTTAAATGTATAGACTTTAATGTAAGTACAGCTTTGTCTATATCCAAGTTTTGATATGTCTTGTCTTTTCTTCTTCTTCTTTTTTTTTTTTTTTTTTTTGAGTTGGATTCTCACTCTGTCGCCCAGACTGGAATGCAGTGGCCACTCCCGGCCACTGCAGCCTCAACCTGCTGGGCTCCGGTGATCCTTCCGTCTCAGCCTTCCGAGTAGCTGGAATTACAGGCATGTGCTATCATGCCTGGCTGATTTTTTTTGATTTATTGTAGAGATGAGGTCTCGCCATGTTGCCCAGGCGGGTCTCGAACCTGTGGGCTCAGGCAATCCACTCACCTCAGCCTCCCAAAGTGCAGGATTATAGGCTGAGCCACCGAGCCCGGCTGATATGTCTTTTTGCTATTTCAATTCAAAATACTTTGAGTTCCTTTTTGACTAGTAGGTTACTTGAAATACATTGCTTAATTTCCTGACAATGGAGGGTTTTCTAGTTATTTTTAAATTGTTGCCTAGCCTAATGCTAGACACAGAACATACTCTGAATAATTTTGATCATTTGATATTTATTGAATTTTGTTATTTCACTCAGCATATATGGCCAATTTTAGAAAACCCTTCATGTGTACTTCAAGTGATTATGCATTATCCTATTGAGTATAGTATCACTTTCTATGTCAGTTAGATCTAGTTTGTTAATTGTGCTGTTTAAGTCTTCTATGGTAGAAGAAGAACTTTTAGTACCAAAAGTTAGAAGGGGTATGTATATTTAATTATACTCAGAAGTGCCCCACCACACCATATTCCCCTTCCTGTTTTTTCCATCTTGGTCCCATTTCCTCCATATGTAACCTGTCTTACTGATCTTTCATTTCTATTCTGTAGTTTTATTTTACACATATGAGCAGATATATTTATATTTTCCTATCTCTTCCTTTTATACAAGAGATGTGTTGTGGCTATCCTTTGCACTTAGGATTTTGAACTTAACAATAAATGTATCCTGGAAATCATACTTAATTATAGGTATCTTGTTCCTTTAATTTTTTCCCCCAATGGAATAATAATAGTACTTCATCATGGGAAAGTACCATGGTTTATTCAATTATTCTCATATGAATGGGCCTTCAGTGTTTCCCAATACCTTGCAAGGCTGCAGTGAATAACCTTATTTACATGTATTTTCATATTGTTGTAAGTATATATCTTAGCTTGGCTACTGTAACAAAATATATAAATTGGATGGCTTATAAACAATAGAAACCTATTTCTTACCATTTTGAAGGCTGGAAGTCCTAGGTCAAGGTGCCAGCCTGGTATAGTTCTGGTGAGGGCCCAGTCAGCCAGTTGCAGACTGCTAACTTATATCCTCAAGCAAATCTCTGGATAGCAGACAGAAGCAGGTTCTCTTGGACTCTTATAAGGTACTAATCCTGTTCATGAGGGTCCCACCTTTATGATCTCATCTAATCCTCATTCCCTCCCGAAGACCCCTCACTTTGTAATATCATCACATTAGGGAGTAAGGTATCAACATATGAATTTTGAAAGGACACAGACATTCAGTCCATAACAGTATATCTTTGGCATAAATTCCTAGAAGTGGAATTGAGAGGTCAATAGGTAAAGGCACGTGTAGTTTTGTTAGGTACTGTATTGCCAAATTCCCCTACTTAAAGATTGAACCATTTGCATTCCCACCAGCAAGGTATGATTGTGCCTGTTTCCTCACACTCTTATTGATAAAATACTGCTATGTCTTTTTTAAAGAAATCATTCAACAGTTGTTTAAGTGTTTATATTTTTACAGAGGTCAAATTCCCATAATATGAAATTCACCATTTTTACCACTTCAAAATGTACAATTGAGTGTTTTTTTTTTTAAGTATATTCACAGTGTTGTGCAACCATCACCACTATCTAATTCCAGAACATTTCTCTCCTTTCCAAAAGAAACCCCTATTAGCTGTCATTCCCAACTCTACTCTCCTTCCAGCCCCTGGCAGCCAAGTAATTTGTCTTCTTGTCTCTATAGTGACATAGTCTAGACATTTCACGTAAGTAGAATTGGTACAATTTGTGGCCTTTTATGTCTAGTTTCTTTGACTTATAATAATGTTTTCAAGATTCATCCATGTTGTAGTATGTATTAATACTTTATTCCTTTTTTTGCTAAGCGTATTTCATTGTTGGGTATACCACTTTTTGTTTAATCCATTCATCCATTGATGGACATTTTGGTTTATTTTCACTTTTTGGCTAATATGAATAATACTGTTGTGAACATTCATGTACACATTTTTATTTGGAGTATGTTTTCAGTTCTCATGGACATATACCTAGGATTAGAATTGTTTGGTTATATGGGAATTCTTATGTTTAACGTTTTGTGACTTGCCAAACTATTTCCATAGTGGATGCACCGTTTTACTGCTGGTTGCACCACTAGCAATGTTAGAGGGTTCCAGTTTTTCTACATTCTTGCCAACTCTTGTTATACCTTTTTAATGAATTACCTGGTCATATCTTTTGCTTACTTTTCTACCATTTCCCCCCTCATTTTAAAAGAGTTTTTGTATATAGTCAGGGTATTAGCTTATCTCTAAGAGTACGTGTATTTTTCTTTTGTTTTTTGTTATTTTTTTACTTAATTTATGAATTTTTCTTTTTACTATGATATCATACCTTTTTGTTAACTAAATGGAAAACATTGTGGATGAAAAAATTATTTGTGCTTTAGTTGATACCGTCTTTCTCTATGGAGGGTTGACCCTTTTCTTTGCAGGGCAGCTTGGGTCACTAAATTAACTTTATGGTGAGTCTGAACAGAGACTGTGCTCCAGGTTTACAAAGCTCTCCTTCTGCTCCCAGCTGTTCTCATTGTGAGTCTGGGGATGTCCTGAGACATCTTCGGTGAATCCTGAAGTCTAATTCCCATTTCCTAAGCCCTCTCTACCTATCTCCCACTATGCTTTTAGAGGCTCCTTCTCGGCTCAGTAACTATATACAGGGACAGCAAGCAGTGTTTGACTCAGTCTCCACTTTCCCTTCTCACTGGAATCCGGGGACCCTCAAGGTTAAGATTTGCTCTCTAGCAGCCAAAAACGCTGTTGGTTTTTCTCATTAGAAGCCTTTTCTTGGCTGTTCAGGCTCTTGAGGGCTTAGAATTGGCAAATGCCCCATGGGAAAAAGCAGCTAGTTGTTAAGTATAATTTCCTTTTTCCATCTGTGTCACTCATTGTCTTGGTTGCTTCAGAATGTCTCTGTCTTGATCCCTTCAAGTATTGTTTGGGTTTTCAAAAAGTTTTAATCTGAATTTTCTGACTTTTCTTAGCAGGAGTTGTAGGCTTGCCCAAGCTATTCTTTCTTACTTAAATGGAAGTCCTCTATCACACTTCAAAAAGTTTAACTATGTATAGTTTTGTTTTGGTTTTTTTCTTCAGTTGTTCTATGTCTGATTCTGCTGTTTAACAGTAACTTGACTAAACGGGAGGACCTTGTTTTAATTAGTGGTTTTAATCACCAGTGCCTAGTGTGTATAATGACTACTCGTTGAATTTTTAGTTATGAAGAAAGAACTTAGATAAAAGTTTTCAAAAGTAGGCAGCAGGTAAACAAATGTTTTGCTATGAGATTTTCTCACAAATTTAGACTGTGATTTTTTAAAAAAAGGAGGCAGGTGTGGTTTCATTGCTTATTGATAACACAGTGCATTTTTGAAGCAGCTGAAATAGGAGTCCTGGACTTTTAATAATTGGTTAAACAAGCATTTATTATGCGACTATAAATCAGTTACTGCTCTGAGTGTGGGAGGGCACACTGATTATTCTGATGAATTTGGAGTCTGTTCTCCTCAGGCTCCTTCTGCTTGTAACATTTGGAGAGAGAATATAGGACAGTGTTAATATATACATCATATTACATTGTAATTAGTAGATTTCAAATATTGTATATGAAAAATTATATTTTTCTCTTAACAGAATATGACAGATACCTAGCATCTAGCAAAATAATGGCAGCTGCTTACCTTGACCCAAACTTGAATCACACACCAAATTCAAGTACAAAGACTCACCTGGGTACTGGCATGGAGCGTTCCCCTGGTGCGATGGAGCGAGTATTAAAGGTCTTTCATTATTTTGAAAGTAATAGTGAGCCAACTACCTGGGCCAGTATTATCAGGCATGGAGATGCTACTGATGTCAGGGTAAGTACATTTTCCCATGAAACACTTTTAATGTTTATTTAGGTTAAATTTTAATGACACATGCAAAAAAAAGATTATGTAATAGTTTTTATTTAACCAATCAGGGACTTCACATATTACAGAGATGCTAACTTTCTCTTTGTAAGATTTATTTAGTTAATATGTGACTGGTCAGAGTTTTAATTGTTGTAAAACTTCTTAGGACAATAATAATTGAATCATATTTTAGTCATAAAATGCTATTGACTTGTTCTTTCCTCCTAGGTGTTTTTTGTTTTTTTAAAAAATATACTCTTGGAAGAGTACCAGGAAACAAAACAATTGAAATACATGGGATAAGAAAGTAATTTTCCTTGGCCAGGCATGGTAGCTCATGCCTGTAATCCCAGCACTTTGGGAGGTTGAGGTGAGAGGATTGCCTGAGCCTACAGGTTTTGAAACCAGCCTGGGCAACTTGGCGAGATCTCATCTCTACAATAAATCAAAAAATTAGCTGGGTATGGTGGTGCATACCTGTGGTTCCCGCTACTTGGAAAGTTGAGGCTGAAGGATCACCTGAGCCCAGCAGGTCGAGGCTACAGTGACCTTGAGCATGCCACCGCACTCTAGCCTGGGAGAGAGTGAGACTCCAGCTAAAAAAAAGAAAAGAAAAGATTTTTCCAGAAAGCATAAAATTGAAGGCATTTGAACAACTTCAAATAGTATAATTTCTTTTAAAACTGTTGAAGATATACTATATACCAGATACTATGCTAGATTCTGGAGATGTAAAAGGCCCGTGTGGCTCTTGCAGCTTCAGGTCTATAGAGAGAGAGACAGACATCCATGGGTGCAATTATAGTAGAGTACAGAAGTGCCTCACTGGAGGTTGTACTAGGTGTTGTGGAAGCATGGAGGAGTAATACCTTAAGTGTAGGAGGTGGCACTGGAAAGGGTTTCCTATGGGTTTTGGAGAGTGACTAAAGGTAGTGATACAGCATTGAGAAAAACATGCTAGGCAGAGGTAACTGTGTGTTTCTGAAAGTGGGGAGTAAGAAGGTAGCACCATGATTTCAGAAAACTGAGTATTTAAATTTTCTGGAAGTGTTTGCTTTGATGAAGGGTTAAAGAAATACTTCTTCCTTCCTAACCCCCACCACTTAGTCTATACTTCTCTTTTTACAAAAATGAAATTAACTTGCTACTTTGTCACTTATATGCCTCAGTTATTTTTAAGCAAAGTGAAGGGATTGATAGAATTTAGGTTTAAGGTTAAAGTCTTATATATATAAAGTCTTGTATATAAATTATATATGATTTTCTTTTACCTCTGTAAAATTATAATATTTATAGACTATTCAAACTGATTAATTATTAAAAGGAAAATCATTCATGATGGAAATATGGTTAATATCTATTCAGGTACAAATATATATATGTATTTTTTTAATTTTTAATTTTTAATTTTTAATTTTTTTGAGTTGGAGTCTCACTCTGTTATCCAGGCTGGAGTGCAGTGGCACTCTCACGGCCACCGCAGCCTCGACCTGCTGGGCTCAGATGATCCTCCTGCCTCAGCCTTCCAAGTAGCTGGAACTTTAGGCACACACCACTGTGCCTGGCTAATTTTTTGTTTTATTGTAGAGATGAGGTCTCACCAAGTTGCCCAGGCTGGTCTTGAACCCGTGGGCTCGGACAGTCCTCTCACCTTGGCCTTCCAAAGTACTGGGATTATGGGCATGAGCCACCGCACCTGGCCTCAAAATAAAAGCTTCTTTTTACAAACTTTGTATGAACCTCCTTGGCTTTTTTCTTGTTCTGTTTTACGTCTAACTTTTTAAACACTATCATTTGGTACACAGGCTTGCAACAAGTGTCCTGCCTTAATGTTAGTCAGATAATTCATACTGGAAAGAAATCTGGTAGATGTAACTTTATGGAAAGGCTTTTAGTGTATATTCTAGTCTTTGTAGTTTTCAGACACAATGAATGAGAAAACTCTTCATTGTGTCAGCCTTACTAAAATTCACAACAGTCATACAGGAGGAAAACCTTTCAAGGATTATGAATTTGAATACATTTAGTAAAAATCTTCAAGACTTATTATATCAGAAAATTTGCCTAGAAAAGACTCTGTTACAGATATGCCATGGTTTTAGCATCAGTCTTTCCGCATGTGAAAGGATTATTACCACTGAGAGCCAGTGGTCACTGTAGGCATGTCAGCCTTTAGCCAGTGTTAAAAACTTACTAGACACCCAGACATTCATTTATGAAGAAAAATTTGCATCAGATACAAATGCATAGGTTATCAGAACACATTTATCAAACTTCTATGAAGATGAATATGAACAAGTCTATATGGTTAGAAAGCAAGCTGTTTTGTTTCGTGTTTTATTTATTTATTTCATGGCAATTGACAAGTGTTTGAAATTTAATTACCTTTATCAATTGATGATTTTTAAGGCAGGAAAATCACAAAAGGCATTGAATTCACCATGGCCCTTTCCTGGTATAGTATGGGATGCACATGATATTGCGTCACTGTGTTGGAGGGTTGGATGTTATTCATAACCCTCTCCATTGAACGTTTTGATGCTAATAACATTGGCACGTGCAGTATATTAATTGTAAATTAATTAGTGGATACATCTGCACATCTGGACAAAGCAGTGCTGAAGAACATATCTATGACATCTTTCTTTCTAATAACAAATATCAGACAAAGGAACATCATTGTTACAGAGATTAATATGTATTGTTAGGAAAGAGACAAATGGAACAAACATGACAGCAATTGAAGGCCTGATGACTTTAAATTAAAAAATGAGGAATAAGTTAAGAATCTAAGTGCAGTCACTTGGCAGAAATGGTTCAGTTACGATTACTAGAACAGTGCTGACAGACTGGTATGTTCTGTCCCTAAATAGCCCAGGAACCCGTGGTTGCAAACACCACCTATCTTGGCCATAGCTTTAGCTGAGCGTCAGTACCATGCTTCAGACAGCTGTGGAGATAAGTATGGGGTTAATCCAGAATGGCCAAGATTAACCCAGGCTGTACAATATTGAATACGATCTGGAAATATTACAGTGATACTTCAGACTAATAATGACATAGAGAATATTCCAAATTCTACCACACAAATTTCCTATCTAGGAGAAAGAATGACATTTACACCAGATTTTTCATCAGTGGTACTAGATGTAAAAAACATTGGAACAGTATCTTCAAAGAGGTCAGGGAAGATAACTTGTACCTCAGAAGTCTATATCAGATAAATTATTAATCAAGATAATGGGGAATGAAGGTATCTGCAGAGAAATAGTGACATAGAAAGTTAATACCATGGGCTCTCTTTGAAAAACCAATTAGATAATGAAGTAGAATGTGGAAAAAAGTGAGCCCAGAAGAAAATACTGTGTCAGGATGTAAGAGGCAGTTGTCCATTGTTTACTTGCTGCCTGTTTGCAATCTGTGTTGTGCCTCTCTTACGTCCTCCTAGTCTCTCAAAACTATGACTATGAGTAGTCCCATTCTCTGCGTATTCCCCACCTGTCTCCATGCTCTAACTGATCTCATTCTAGACTTATGAACTTAGTGCTGCCCAGCTATCATGCTGTATTTCCCCTAGTCCTGTTCTTCTAGGCAGCCATTTCATACCTTCTCCACTTTCTTCAACCTGTAGCACATGAAAACTTCCACATGATCCTATACCCTCCCTTTCTCCAGCATTTGTACCTCTCTTCTCTGTCTTTTCATTTCTTGCTACTAAGGAACTGTCCAGTCTGTGAGGATTACCTCATTTTTCAGTCATTTAGAACCTTTGCAATAATCTTTTCCTTTTGCTGTCACTCCATATCCAACACGTTAACCAAGTAAGCCTGTCCACATTATCTTCAAAATAATTCTTGAACCCACCCGTTTCATACGACTTCCACTGCTATCCCTTTCTTTGAGCCCTTTCTACTAGCCACATCAATATGTCTCATGTATATTATCACATAGTCTCCTAACTGACATCCTATTTCCCCACTTGCTCTCCTTGGTCAGAATGATCCTGGTGAAATGAAAGCCAGAGCACTTTACTCCTCTACTCAGAACTCGGTCTCATTTAGAGTCAGCATGCAATTTCTTCAAGAGTCCCACCCATCCCTTTCTTCCCCATCATGCCCTGTGATCATCTGTCCTGCTTGTCACTCACTTTTTCTTTCGGCTTCCTGCTTCTCTAACATGCCAATCATCGAATCAGTAACTTGCTCAAAAACTCCCCATTTCTCTCAAGAGTAAAAACCAGATTCTTTCTGTGGCCTACAAGGACCTCCAGGATCTGGCTCCTCCTTGTTCTCATTATATTTCCTCCCATCACCCTCACTCACTCTGCTTCTCAGGTCCTCCCAAAGAATGCTAACTATCCCATGCCATTTTAATTTTTCGGTCACTCTGATTTGTTATATTGTATTCAGATTGTGTATTGTTATTGAAATTGTCTTGTTCTTTGGTTTGTTTGCTCATATATGATCTGTTTCCTTCAGTGCTCAGTAAACTCTGGATGGCAGGGGCCTTTCTACTTTCTACTGCTTCGCAGAATTGCCATCAGCACTGCTTCAACAGCGCCCAGCAGGCAAACAGCATGTGCTCAGTAGATACTTTTTAAAATATCTACATGATATCCTAGATGAAATGGAGTTTTTTGTTTTTGAGTTGGGGTCTCACTCTGTTGTCCAGGCTGGAGTACAGTGGCACAGTCACAGTTAACCTCAGCCTCCTGGGCTCAGGTGACTCTTCTGCCTCAGCCTTTTGGGTAGCTGGGACTATAGGCATTCGCTGCCACACCTAGCTAAATTTTTATTTATTTATTTATTTTTGGTAGAGAAGAGGTCCTGCTATGATGCCCAGGCTGGTCTCGAACTTCAAGGCTCAAACAGTCCTCCTGTCTCGACCTCTAAAAGTGCTAGGATTACAGGTGTGAGCCACCATGGCTGGTGAAATGAAATATATCTGACAGAGATATAAGTTATGAAAATTGGTTGCAGAAATAGAAAGCCTTAACAGATAAATAACCACAAAGGATATTGATAGTCAAAGATTATGCCTATCCAAAGCCATACCCCACTTTACTAATATTTCAACAAACTGTCATATTTAACTTATGTTTTAAAAAGACATTATAAGGCCTCCAAAAATCAATTTTTCCCAGATGCCAGGTCTGGGCAAGTATTGCATAATGTTGCTAAAGATCACATCACAACTGAGTTTTTGGATAATATTCTTGTCATGTTCAAAACTTCTTAAAATTTTACTAACTGGTACATTGAACTTTTCCAAATATATAGCACAGTCTCAGGTTTCAGACTCTTCATGAGCCTCTAGGGAATGGTTGGTAGCCTGAACTTCTAATAGTGAATAAGTTCATGTAGTTTGCTAAAAGTTAGATGTGTTTGGTTGGATTAACACTAATTATTATTACCAAGCTAGTAGTGGGAAGAATGACAGTGGAATATAATATTGTGATCAATTTAAAATTAGCCTTTTGACTGGAATGAGAAAATACTCAAGTGATGTGTGATTCTGTGAATTTGTGGAAGTTATGAATTCTGTGAGCAGAATTGTCCTGTGCTTAAAAACAATTATAGCTGTAGGGGAAGAGAATCCTTCTGGCAGTTTTCTCTGAGTTCTGTCATAGATGGGTACCTGGAGGACATTCCAAGGCTTTCCCTTGGCCTCCAGTATTTATTGTTTGATGTCGTCCTTGGGTACTTTATGTGTGTCAGAAATGTAAGCTGTTTTCTCTGATAGAGGAGCAGATGAAATGCATTAAAAGACCTGAACATCGAATGTTATGGATTCAAATAATTTTGGCTCCAGAAAGGACTATAGAAGTCTTAGTCTTTATAGGATGGAGAGTATCATCTAGGAAGAAAGCTGGGGGGAGAGGGGGGAACCTTAAGAGAAAAAAAAAGAATAAAAGCTGTGTTAAGGAGAACATGAGATGATAGAGCATGAGAAAGAAGAATTCTTGAACATAAAAGCCTAGAGGTGGTGATTGCGGTAAGTAGAATGATGTTCCCCTAAAAATGTCTGCATTCTAATTCCCAAAACCTGTGCAGTTGTCCCCTTACATGGCCAAAGGGACTTTGCAAATGTGATTAAGGTTAAGGACTTTGGAATCATGAATCTTTAACAGCAGCAGGCCTTTTCTCACTATGGTCAGAGGAAATGACTACAGAAAAAGGGTCGGTGGAATTGCTGGCTTGAAGATGGAGAAAGAAGATCATGAGCTGAGGAATGCAGGTACCCTCTTGAAGCTAGAAAAGGCAAGCCGAGAGCCTCCAGAAAGCAATACAGCCTTGCTGACACCTTGATTTTAGCTCAGTGAGACTCATTTCAGACTTGCGATCTCCAGAACTAAAATATAATATATTTATTGTATTTTAAGCTCCTAAGTTTGTTGTGATTTGTTACAGCAGCAGTAGAGAATTAGTATAGTGACTACGGACCATCAAGAGACACAATTGCAGTCTTTGTCTTGGAGGACTTTTAGAAGGACTTCTAGTTTACTACTGAACTAAGAACAGGAAATGTACTAGGTGATGGAGAACAGGATTAGATTTCTGGATTTTGGGGATCATTCAGTGATGATAGACTCCTAGCAGTACAGGAATATTATGATCAGAGAAGAATGGGTAGGACTCTGTGGGTTTTCTAAATGTGAAGAGTATCTGAAAAAAGAAACACATTGAGAAAAAGAAATACTGCACACTATAAGAAGATCAGCTGTGATGATTATACTTGGTAATTCTTAGGAGGAAGTAATGAGATGAACAGTGTTAGCAGTGTGTGTTACTTCAGATACCTCTCCTAGTAACAAACAAATCTTAAAATTAAGTGTGAGAAGATAGATCAAAATGTTAAATGTCCTTTTTTCGTCTGCCCCCCAACCTTCCCCACAATCCCTTTAATACTCCTTTGCATGTATCCATTATCATGTCTTCCTCCTATGGGACTCTTAAGACTTCTGAGGGTAAGGATTGCATCTTATCCATCATTGTGCCATTAGCATCATGCACATAGTGGGCACTTGGGATGTTCACTGAATGACTAGATGGATGAAGAAAGGAGGGAAGGGAAGAAGGAAGGAAGGAGGGAAGGAAGATTCATGAAAGAATGAACATGAAGGGAAGGGTCACATTACCTATTTCTAACAGTGGTGAAAAATAATTTGTTTCAAAGTACTGTCTAAATGGTAAGTGACCAAATTGAACCAAACAAAATAATAAAAACTTTTAGACATGAACAAAATTATAACCTCATCTCACTAGTAAGTAACCAGAGAAATGTTAATTATCATAACAGTGAAAAGCCTGTGGGATTTTTTTGGCCTATCAAATTGATAATCATTTTAAGATTGATTTTATTTATTATTAGCATGTGATTAAAGTCTCTAACATGTGTCAAGTACAGTTGGTATAGTTTTGTTGGTGGGCAGTTTCACTGGACTTATCAAAATGTTTCAGTTTAAGTTCATTTTAACTGAGCATATTTATGTCTTTGTAATGCTTATACGTATGCATGATGACAGCTGGAAGGATTTTCATGGCACTATTGTTTACATGTACACATTTCTTTCTCTTTCAAAAAAAGGAAGTAACTATTCATCAGTAGTAAAGTGACTATACACATTTAATACTATGTTCCTGATAAGATATAAGCATGATGTGAACATTGGTTTTATTTTCAACATTAAAAATAACTTTTCTGCTATGGATGTCTACTATGAGAATTTAATCAGGAAAATTATATATTTCCGAAGCCTGGGATATGAGATAGAGAGATAGAGGTTTCAGAGTAGCCAATTGTTTTGTATCCAGCAAGAGTAGATTGTCATGTGCCTCCAAAGCCAGGATGAGAAATTTAAATGTAAGTGATCTACCTTTTGTGGCATATTGTCAATCCATGTCCTATTGCCTCTCTAGAGACAATCACTTTTATTCTAAATGTAAGAATATAGATATACTTGCGTGTGTGTGTGTGACATGGAAATGGCAGCATTTCCATATGATAGCATTGTAGTGTTGAGTATGCATTTCTCACTAAATAGTTCTCAAATTTGTTTGTTGAATGAGACCAAGTATTTGATTCTCAAAATTATTTAAGTTACTGAATCTGTGCATTTAGAACCACCTATTTAATCTACCTTTTATATTCAGAATGTTTGCTGTGTGTTTACTGCTTTTCATTATTGAGTGGAGAATGAAAGTTGAAACCTGGTGTAGTTATAAGGTACTACTGTATAGGAATGCTTTGTTACTCAAACCCAGGCTTGAAATTATTCTGAGTATCTTCAGGCAGCATGATACGGTGAATAGATGAAAATTTCATCTTTTCCATAAAACTCCAAGACCAGAAAACCTACTTTTCCCTAATAAACACCACAGTCTGGACTGAGCCTCTCCCATTGAGACTGGTTTGCTGCAGGTGGGCTCCTATATGTGCCCTGTGAGTTCAGAGGAGATGAAGGTAATCTTTTCCTGGGGTCATCAGGAAAGGCACTCAGAGAAGGTGGGATTTTTTCCTAGGGTATGATTGGTAACAAATACAGGCATAATACGCAATTTGTGCCCTGTACTGCCTTGCACCCAACATCTGGATGTGGAAGGATAGACCGTGTGAACTGAGATAATTAGAGACCTGTATAGACATGGACTATAGCATGAGAGAGGTTGCTCTTGCATCTATAGTAGCTGTGAGCTGTGGAGTAAGGAGATGTATCAACCTGTACTTTATCAAGGGTAACTAGTGTTGGTATGTCTTGGATGTTGAACTGGCAGAACTGGATGGGAAACATAGGTGCTTTTGTGGGAACTTCAGAGAGGTGCCAGCTCCCGTCCTTTGCAGCTCAGGGATTTGTGTGTTGGCAAGGAGAAGCCGCAGAAGTTACCTTTGAGAGAATACTAAAAGACATTTCTTCCTGTATATAAATCCCCCATCCCAGAGCACAAGATTCAAAGACTGGAACTCAGGCTGGATTTGTCTTCGCTGGACACCCTTGTATGGGCTTCTGTCATTTACAGTGGCCCTATCAGGAATTCTAGGCCTTGGATCAGAAAGCCAGAAAGGACATTTTTTGTCTCAATTCCACATAGAAGTCTATAGGCTGTAAACATCCTGCACGTCTTGTTAAGAATTCATCTTCTTTATGAAGATGTCTTTGACTCTTCCAGCCTGATCCTTTGTTCATGCTTTCTCTCTGATACCATGTTTACTCCCTTCTTCTGTCTCTCCCTCCATCCGTCTCTTCCACTGCATGTGCTTGATATACAACTTTGTACCTGGGATTAAGCCATCTGAAAGGGAGCTCGACTGTACCATTTCACTACTCAGGGCTCTGGGAGGTCTGCCATGTGCCAGGTACCAGTATTAGAGACACAGCCTGGCAGCACAGTTCTGTGTGCACATATTGGGTTTCTGACAGTTTTCGTATGTAGTGCATGTTATGATTTATCTTTTCTTATGGAGGTGGCCGAAATATCCTTTATCATATCATCAACAGCATTGTACCACAGTCAAAAAATAGCTGGTGAGTGCAGGAACTTTGAAGGTGTGTCTTACATTATTATATTATAGCTTCAATTGCTGATTTTTAAAACCAGTGAGGACTTTTTTTATAGACATTTTTATTTTAATATTAGCATCATTTTTTAAAAAATCTCTTAATCATCTAAAAGATTGAGAAGCTTGCAGTGGGTTGTGATTCACATACCTTCATGTAAAGGGCAGCAGATGGTTACATCATGTTTCCAAGTACGTGCTGCCCATTTACAAACATATTCTCAGATGGTCTTCATACCTGGGTGGGTGTAGGGCAAGAGTCGGTTCTGCCACTTACCTTTCTAACACCCCAGGAGAAATTTCACCTTTTCTTGAAAGCTTTCCCTGATGACTTCATTCAGAGTTATCTTCTTCTCCTCTGAACTCATGGACATCCATGCTAGAAGCATTAGATTTGGAGATATTTTAGATTGCTGCATAACTTACAGATAGCAAATAAACTGATTAGGCCCAAATTCAAAGAACTTTTCCTATATCGTCAATAGTAACAGAAATACAGCCTTAATTGTATGATCTTGAATGTATGATTTTTTAAAAAGGTGGTGTTAATGTTTACCCGGGATTAAGTCATCTGAAAGGGAGCAAAATGATCTTGGTTTGGAAAGTGTTACCCCCTCCGTGGGTCTAGTCCTCAGAAAGTGGTAACTGAGAGATAGCTGCTATGCTTTGGTGGGTTTGGAGGTGATGATGGTGTAGTTGTAGAAATGTATTTTTAAGCTCACATGCCTTGTATATCAATAAAGAAGGGGAAGAATATCTTTTTGTGCTTTTTTTCCCCAAAACTTTTCCTTGTTCTTAAAAATACTGTTTGAGAAACAAAAATTCCTAAGTAATTTTCTTTATACTCTTATACCAAAGATTTCTGATAATTTACTAAAAGAAATGAACATTGCATTATTTTTTAGCATACAGTTTTTTTTTCAGTTTGTAACAGTCATTTTTGTGGGGGGTATGTTTTAGGGCATCATTCAGAAGATAGTGGACAGTCACAAAGTAAAGCATGTGGCCTGCTATGGATTCCGCCTCAGTCATCTGCGGTCAGAGGAGGTTCACTGGCTTCACGTGGATATGGGCGTCTCCAGTGTGAGGGAGAAGTATGAGCTTGCCCACCCACCAGAGGAGTGGAAGTAAGAAACAAACCTACTTTGGTGTGATACACACTTGATTTGTTTTGCTTATTAAAAATATGCACAAGAGGATGAATGTATATGCTGAATTATTACACTGCTTGTCATAATAACTCTTGTATAAATGAAATTGGTTAGTAATTACTAACCAGTGGTCTCTTCTAGACTTCTCTTTAGTCAGCTTTGGGGCATCATTAACTTCATTCCTTGAGCCATCTGATTTCAGTCTACTGTGATGGTCTTCTGCTAGTCACATTTCTTGCCATTTCTGCTTTGTTTCAACCTTTGCTCCAAATAGAACTCGAGTCCTAAATCTTTTTTCTTTCTTATTCATTGACATTCTTTTATATAGCAAGGCTTGATATGCCTGTGAGAAGACTATGTCTAATTACCTTATTAATGGACTACATTGCTTGCTTCATTACGCCCAGTAATCTAGAGCTCACCTACAAAGAATGGGTGTATATTTGATATTCCCATGCAAAAATTGGGAAGTGATCTTTTAGTGACTCCTATTCAAACATTAAGTCAAAAGAAAATCATTTCAAGGTGAATTAGAAGAATTCCCTATAACTGTCCTTTTTCTAGTTCTCCCCTAGAAATTATTCATTATGGTGAATAATTTTTTCACTATTAAGTCAATCAAGATGTTAGTAGGAAGTTATGCATCTAAACTACTTACTATGGAGAAAAATATAACTTGTAAAAATGGGCTTCCCACAGTGAGGTTCTTGTTTTTGTAGATGATGCTTTAGAAATAAAGATAATTGTGGATTGATGAGTGTATTCAAAGAGTAACAATCCAGGGATCCTAATAGATTAGGGGTAGGCCTTTTTTTTTTGGTGTTGGAGTCTTACTCCATCACCCAGGCTGGAGTGTAGTAGCATGCTATGGCCACCCTGGCGTCAACCTGCTGGGCTCAGGCGATGATCCTTCCACCTCAGTCTTCTAAGTACCTGGAACTATAGTATGTGCTACCACGCCCAGCTAATTTTTTTTAAAAAATTTATTGTAGAGAGGAGGTCTTGCCAGGTTGTCCAGGCTGCTCTCAAACCTGTGGGCTCAGGCAATCCCCTCACCTCGGCCTCTCAAAGTGCTGGGATTATAGGTTTGAGCCACCGTACCTGGGAAGTATAGACATTTTAAAAGAAAAAACAAACATGTTTAAGTAAATTAATCTTCATTTGAATAAAATTATTTCTAGTTACCGAGTTCATCAAAGAAATATAGTTGTATTTTAAAATGTATTAGATAGCTGGAACTGAGCTAACAAAATATTCCTTGAGAGTATAGTTTGGTTTAGTTGGTTAAGCAAGTAAGTATTTAAAAACAAAGAATATCTAAAAGTTAGATAAAAATACCTATGGTTTTTTGTTTTGTTTTTAAAGACTGTGTTGCCTGGGCTGGTCTTGAACTCCTAGGCTTAGATGATCGTTCTGTCACAGGGTACTTTTATTTAACACAATTCTATTATCTTAGTAGACATAGCAGAGGCAAACCTTATTATAATGATATTTTTAGTGCTTAATAAAATATTGGTTGAACCTAGATCTTTGAGTTTTGTTCTTTGAAGCCAATTTATTTTACCTTATTTCAAAGGTATAAAAAATTGAGTAGGCACTACTTTATTTAATGGGTCCTGAATTCTCAAAAGGAAGAAACATTTAGACTGAGTTATATTGTATCTTTCAAAGACTAACCTTGCTCAAATGGAGGGTGATCAAGACGCTACTGTTGTTAATAATACTGATGATGGCAACCTTGGTATATTGTCATCATGAGTGGCTGCTGAGAGCCATGTACTAGGCCAGCTATATGCTGTAAGAGAGAACTTAAATGTGTATTTCATTAATTCATCCTAAGCCTTATGAGTTAAAGACTTTTATCCCTATTTTACAGATGAAAGCCAGAGGTACAACACATTGATAAACTTACAGTCACATGGATAGTTTGTGACACAGCTTTGATTTGAATTTAGCTGACTGACTTCATAGTACAGGTTTTCAAAATCAGCTTGCCTATTTCATTGGTTTTCTTCCTTCCCTTCCTGGTGTGCCCCCCGTCCCGCCAGGGTCTCACTTTGTCACCCAGGTCTTGACACGCATGTTTATTGCAGCACCATTCACAATAGCAAAAACATGGAACCAACCATCCTGCCTATCGAAACTGAACTGGATAAAAAAAAAATGTGGTACATACACACAATGGAATATTATGCAGCCATAGAGAAGGACAAACATATGGACTTCACAGCAACCTGGATGGATTTAGAGTCTATCATACTCAGTGATCTATCACGGAAACAAAGTACAGAGTACCACATGTTCTCACTCATAAGGGGACCCTGAACATTTACCATAATACTATAAGAGAGGGATTGGTAGTAGTGGGATACTGCTGGGGATGGGACTTGGGATGGGGGACACAACATCAATAAGGGTATCTGATCTCAAACCAGGCAAAGTGGGTCCAAAGGGAGGCCCAAACTTTATCTATATGATGACCACTTGTATACCTAATCCTGAATTGTACCCCACATCTTTAAAAAATAAAATAAAATAAAAACTATTAGTTAAATAAATTTTAGTTAATCTGAAATCACCTACATTGAGCAATCTGGCTTCTGACTGGGTT
>CAUYQG010062977.1:0-24194 GCA_963574415.1 Tarsius wallacei | reverse complement strand
GGTATCTATCTGAGGATGGGGAGACACCTCTTATCAACAAGGGTACCTGAACGAAATATTTTTGTATGCCTAACCCCTAACTGTACCCCACAATAACATAATAAAATAAAATAAAATATAAAAAAATAAAAAATAAAAAAAATAAAGCGGGCTTCCCAGCTAAGGTATCTTCTGAACTTATTCTAATTATGACTCATTAGTTGCAGAATTGTAATATCACCACTGGTACCAAATTGTACACATATGCCACAAATGGAAACCAGACTGACATTACTCACTTGATGTCTGCCAGTTCAAAGACATCAGGAAAACCTCTGATCTGCAATCATATAAAAATTATTTTTGTAGTCTCTTATTATTTGCTATAAATGTGTAAAACCCAATTCAATTTTATTATATCAACAAAGATTTGGGAATCTATTATATCCTGTTTGGTGCTACAGGAGAAACAAAAATGAGTTAAGACACAGGCCTTGTCTTGAGGAACAGACAATGGAGTTAGAAGCTGAGGTTAAGACAGTTACATAAAGGATCACAATGTAAAACTGAGAAAGGTGACCATACTTGTTTTGCAAAGAAGGACTGAAGTCAAAGTATGACAACCAAGCCAAACTTTGCAAGAGGACTGACTTTTAACAAGGTAAAGCTGGTAGGTTAACAATGTGGGCAAATACACAGACATAGGATAGTATGAATATATCCAGGGAATGGCAAATTGTCTATTTCGGTTGGAAGGCAGAATATGCAAAGGGAAGTAACACACTACACAGAGAGGCTGGGGTCACTCTGCAGAGGCATTAAATGCCAAACTAGGAAATCTCTAATTGTAGGCTATGGGAGCTACCAAAAAAAGTTGAGCAGGTAAGGAATTTGATTAAGACTGTATTTGGACTGGAAAAGTCTAGAGGTGGGGCTACATGTTAGGACTTGATTGTTATCATCTAGGTCAGAGATGTAATGAAGATAGAAATTAGTGGAAAGAACAGAAGGGAACTCACGCAAGACACATTACAGAAGTAAATTCTATTGGACTTTGAATCATCATGAAGTAGGTAAGAACAGAGGCTCTCAAATCTCATTACTTGGCTAAGTGACATCTGGAAATTTAATCTCAGTTTCTTCATCTATAAAAAGGGGGTGTGATAATAATAATTCCTACCTCATAAGGTTATTCTGAGCATTCAAAGGAGATATTTGTAAAGTACTTGGCTTAGTACCTGGCACATAGTAAGACTTAGTAAATGTAGCTATTATTACTATTATAATAGAAAAGCAGAATTGTAGAGCTAGTAGAATCTTTAGAAAACGATCTAATCCAATCTACTAATATTATATATTATATAAACAAAACAATTGACAGAGGTTATGCCAATTCAATTAGAAAGCATCCAGTAAGCTCCTAATATGATGAAGTAACTTTCTCAAAACTAAATAGTTAACAGATCTGAGTGCATTATGCAAAAGAGTAAAAAATATCTTCTTTAAACCTATGTGAGAGACTTGTGGTACCACTAACAGAAGGCGGGAAAGAGTAAGGCTTTAAACATTTGGTACTTTACAGGGTGACAGTGACTAGCCTTGACATCACTTAACACCTCTTATAAAACAAATGGAGCACAGAAAAAAGTTTAGAAACTAAAGTAGGCTGGGTGTAATGGCTCACGCCTATAATTCCAGCACTTTGGGAGGCCGAGGTGTGAGGAACACCTGAGCTCAGGAGTTCGAGACAAGCCTAGGCAACATAGTAAGACCTTGTGTCTACAAAACATCAAAAAATTAGCCAGGCACGGTGATGCATGCTTGTAGTTCCAGCTACTCAGGAGGCTGAGGTGGAAGGTTTGCCTAAGCCCAGAAGGCTGAGGCTGCGGTGATCATGCCACTACACTCCAGCCTGGGTGAAAGAGTGAGACCCCAACTTAATCAACCAAAGAAAAAAATCAATAGCAGACATCTGAGTAAATGTTGAATCATAGGTTAGTTCACTGTACCTGTCTCTCAACTTCTATATATTTTTGAACATTTTCATAAAAGAAAAAATTCTGAGGCAATAGCAATATTAAGAAATACTAAAATTAAAAATTAAGATAAAAAATAGCCTGTAGTCCAGCTACTCAGAAAGTTGAGATGGGAGGATTGCTTGAGACCAGGAGTTTGAGCTAGTTTGGGGAACAGAGCAAGACTGCGTCACTATGCAAATTTTTCCCTTAAAAAAAGATAAAAAATAAATACCCCATTAAACAGAAAACACTATATACAAAATTAACTCAAATAGACCAAAGACATAAATGAATAGGCTAAAAATATAAAACTACTGAAACAAAATACAGATGCTTTACTTTGTGATATTGGATTAGGCAATAATTTTTTAGATATGATATCCCAAACTGAAGCAACAAGAGAAAAAAAAAGATAAATTAAACATCACCAAAATTGGAAACTGTAATATTGGCTAGGCGCAGTGGCTCGTGCCTGTAATCATACCACTTTGAGAGGCCAAGGCGAGAGTACTGCCTAAGCCCAGGAGTTCGAGACTAGCCTGGGTAATATGGCGAGACCTCATCTCCACAATAAATAAAAAATTAGCCAGGAATGGTGGCACATGCTTATAGTCGAGCTATTTTGGAGGGCTGAGGCAGAAGGATCACCTGAGTCCAACTGGTCAAAGCTGAAGCAGTGATGACTGTACCACTGCACTCCAGCCTGGGTAACAGAGTAAGACACTGACTCAAACAAAACAAAACAACAAACAAAATAACTCCATCATACTTCAAAGGACACCATTAAGAAGGTGAAGAGACAAACCACACAATGAGAGGTCTTTGAAAATCATATATCTGATTAGGACTTGTATCTAAATATAAAGAACACTTACAACTCAATAATAAAAAGACAAGTAAATTAATTTAAAAATGGGCAAAGAATCTGATCAGTCATTTCTCCCAGGAGGACATACAAATGGCCAATAAGCACATAAAAAGATGCTCAGCATCATTAATCATTAGGAAAATGTAAATTAAAACCACAATAAGACACAACTTCATACCCACTAGGATGGCGATAATTATAAGGAAAGACAGTAAGTGTTGGCAAGGATGTGGTAAAATTAGAACCTTCATACTCTGTGGGTGGGAATGTAAAATGCTATGTTTAAAACAGTTCTGCCTGTTTTTCAGATCTAGAACCTTCTAAGATCTGTATATGTACGTACTTGGGTTGCCATGCTAGGACTTCAAGGTTAACTTTGGAACAGCAACTTTGGAAAACAGTCTGGAAGTTCCTCAAAAGGTTAAACATAGAGTTGCCACATGACTCAGCAATCTATGTTCATAAAAAAACTTGTATACAAATGTGTATAGTGGCATTATTCACAATAGCCAAAAAGTGGAAACAACCTACTATATCAGTTGATGAATGGATAAAAATGTGGCATATCCATACAATGAAAGATAATTCAGTAATAAAAAGAAATAAAGTACTTATACATGGTAAAACACATATGAACATTGAAAATACTGTGCTAGGTAGGCTGGACACAGTGGTTCACGCTTGTAATCCCAGCATTCTGTGAGGCTGAGGCTAGAGGACTGCTTGAGCCTAGGAGTCGAGACCAGCCTGGGCAACACAGCTAAACCTCATCTCTAAAAAAAATAAAAAATTTAGCCAGGCATGGTAGCATGTGCCTGTAGTCCTAGCTACCCGGGAGGCTGAGGTGAAAGAAACACTTGAGCCCAGGAAGTTGAGGTTGTGGTGAGTCATGATATACGACTTACACTCCAGCCTGGAAAACAGAGTGAGACACTGACTCAAGAAATAAAAATAAAAATATTTTGCTGAGTGAAAGAAAACAGTTACAAAGGACAACATATTGTATGAGTCCATTTATATTAAATGCCTGAAATAGGTAAATCTATCGAAATAGAAAGTCTATTAATGGTTACCTAGGTCTGGCAGAAAGGTGGGGCTTCAGATGTGATGGCTTAGGGGTGCAGGATTTCTTTTTAGGGTGATGGAAATGCTCTAAAATTGACTGTGGTAATGGTTACACTGTTTTGTGAATATACTAAAAGCCATTTAGACAGGCAATCGTGCGGCATGTGAATTATATCTCAATAGAGCTATTGTTTAAAAAAGTGGTGGGTGGTCAGGCACAGTGGCTCATGCCTATAATCCCAGCACTTTGGGAAGCCGATGTGAGAGGACTGCCTGAGCTCACAGGTTCAAGACCAGCCTGGGCAACATGGCAAGACCTCATCTCTACAATAAATAAAAAAAAAAAAAATTAGCTGGGCATGGTGGTGTGTGCCTGTAGTTCCAGCTACTTGGAAGGCTGAGGAGGAAGGATCACCTGAGCCCAGCAGGTCGAGGCTGTGGTGTGCCACTGAACTCCAGCCTGGACTACAGAGTGAGACTCCTACTCAAAAAAAAAAAAAAAAGAAAGAAAAAATGCCAGGCATGGTGGCTCATGCCTATAATCCCAGCACTTTGGGAGGCCGAGGTGAGAGGACTGCCTGAGTTCACAGGTTCCAGACCAGCCTGGGTAACTTGGTGAGACCTCATCACTACAATAAATCAAAAAAACAAATTAGCCGGGCATGGTGGTGCATGTCTGTAGTTTCAGCTACTTGGAAGGCTGAAAAGGAAGGATCACTTGAGCCCAGCAGGTCGAGGCTGCAGTGGCCGCGAGCGTGCCACTGCACTCTAGCCTGGGTGACAGAGTGAGACTCCAACTCAAAAAAAAAAAAAAAAAGGAACATTATCTCATCTGGCTAGAAAACCCCTTTCTGTGGTACACTTACATAGTATCCAGTGTGGATCCCAGAACCTTTTTAGTAGGACATTCAAGACCCCTTACACTTTTTTTTTGAATCAGAGTCTCACTCTGTCGTCCATGCTGGAGTGCAGTGGCACGCTCATGGCCACCGTAGCCTTGATCCTTCCATCTCAGCCTTCCAAGTAGCTGGAACTATAGGTGTGCACTACCACACCTGGGTAATTTTTTAAATTTATTGTAGAGACAAGGTCTCGCCAAGTTGCCCAGGCTGGTCTTGCCTCGGCCTCCCAAAGTGCTGGGATTACAGGCTTGAACCACTGCACCCAGACCCATTATACTCTTAACAGGTTACGCCACTATCACTCTGCACAATACATTACACACTGACCCTGCTACCCATTTTCACCCTTCCTTAGCTTTGTTCTTATTGTTTCCTCTATCTAGAATGCCCTTCCTTCTTTTTCTATCAAACAAGTCATTCTTTAAAACCTAATTTAAAGGAGAATCTCACCCTCTTATGACAGAAGTAATTACTCTCTTCTTTGAGCAACTATGAGTCTGGCATTTGTCATATTGCCTTTCACTTTCCTGAAGTATGTCTTCCAAATTAGATGATAATCTCATTTTTATAGCCCTCCTTCCTACAACAATGCCTGGCATATAATAAAAATCCTCAGTAAATGCTGGCTGAATAAATGACTAAATTAATGATTGATTTAACCCTACCAGATTCCTAGAAAAAATTACTTTAATTAAACTTCTACAAGAAATCTAGAAGGAGTATTTAATTACCTTGAAGTCTTAGCATGGCAACCCAAGTACATACATATGCAGATCTTAGAAGGTTCTAGATCTGAAAAATAGGTAGAACTGTTTTCAACACCTGGTTGTAGTATCTAAAGTTCTGGAGCACAGGGGCCTTGTCTGTGTGGAGATGCTTTGCTTGGTGCTTAAAGTAACAGTAAAGATACTTTGCTTATTATTTGATAATGATGACTATGAATAATTCCAGAGGTCCAAGAAATCTGTAAGCTGTTTGTCCTAGAAAATAGCTGCAGTCATTAAACATACAAATTCTAAATAATCTAAAACTACACAACATGAAAAAATACATTCAAGATATACAACCTGTAATATAAAGCTTTCTTCATGGCTCCACTAAGTGTGCTCTCCTCCAAACTATCCAGGCTGGTTTGAGTGCTTCCCTATTTGCTCTCATAGCAACTTGTGTCTTCCTCTAGTGGAGCAGGTATCACATTATAAATAATACTTAAATAAATATAGTCTCTTTCACCAGAACATAGACCCTTTGGTGGGGTAGGAACTGTATTTGTGTCCCTGGTATGTAGGACAGTGCTAACTAAAGGTCTGCTCAATAAATTAAAGCTTCCGAAAAGGTCAATATTGCATTAGACCTTCATGGCAAGCATCAAGAGAAACCCAGTCACTTAGTATATTCGATTGTTAGTAGCTAAAATATGTCAAACACCCTAAACACAGCATCCTGTCTTTTCCAAGAATTGAGCTTAGTGCTCGTAGACTTTTGAAAAGATTGAGTAAATGCTTATAATCCCAGAAATTTGGAAGGCCCAAGTCCAGTAGTTCTAGCTACTCAGGATGCTGAGGCAGGAAGATCACTTAAGCCCAGGACTTTGAGGTTACACTGAGCTATGACAGTGCCACTGCAGTCCAGCCAGGGCAACAGAGTGAGAGCCTACCTCTTAAAAAAAAAGATTATGGCCGGGCTTGGTGGCTCAGCCTGTAATCCCAGCACTTTGGGAGGCAGAGGTGAGTGGATTGCCTGAGCCCGCGGGTTCAAGACCAGCCCAGGCAATTTGGTGAGACCTCGTCTCTACAATAAATAAAAAATTAGCCGGGTGTGATAGCACGTGCCCATAGTTCCAGCTACTTGGAAGGCTGAGATGGACGGATCGCCAGAGCCCAGCAGGTCAATGCTGGAGTGGCCGTGAGTGTGCCACCGCACTCCAGCCTTGGCAACAGAGTGAGACTCCAACTCAAAAAAAAAAAAAAAAAAAAAGACTGTGTTCGAAAAAGCTTTAACTTAGAAAATCAAACCTGTACTGGATTTAAAAAAATGTGGCACATATACACGATGGAATGTTATGCAGCCATAAAGAAGGATAAAATTACAAGCTTCGAAGCAACTTGGATGGACTTACAGTCTACTATACTGAGTGATCTATCACAGAAACAGAGAACCAAGTATCATATGTTCTCACTCATAAGCAGACCATGAACAATTATTACAATACTATAAGAAAGGGATCAGCAGTAGTGGGAAGCTGCCAGGAGACGGCAGGGTGGGATTGGCAGTAGTGGGAAAAAAATATATAAAGAACATTTCACATGGTTCCAATAAAAAAAAAAGAAAATCAAACCTGTACTTATATATATATGTATCTTGTTTGTTTTGTTTATTTCACAACCCTCTCTAGGACACACACCTATCTTTTACCTACTTTTACACATTGATTCTAATTCTTCAATTGCTTGTTCAGCCTCCTGAATTTCTTGGTAAATGGCTGCAAGTGGTGCCAATTCAGCATGCCTTCGGTTCAAGGACCTTTGGTTTTCTTCACTCACAGGGATATGCTGCAAACATTGTTCAAGTGTTTGGTATTCCTTATTCAGGTCCTCCATATATTTCTGGAGTGCTTTATGCTTCCAGAGCATCTTGGTGTCTTGATGACAATATCTCTTGGACCAATTCTTATTTGACAGATGATGGAGAATGTAATTCCTTGTATCAAGAGGTATCTGTCCACATTGATGAGAATGGAGGTGGATATGATGCCGGGGGTAACCATTTAGAGATGGATGTCTAAAAAGCCAAACACACAGGTGACGATTCATCTTGGCATCTGAAATATAATAAACATAAGCTGAAAAATATCAACTCTAAAGATACATGGCATAATAAAGCTGGAAGAAACTTAAAGAAATTGTTTTTAGTTTACTGCCTCAGCCAGCTCCAACCTGTCCCCAAATTCAATAAACCAACACAAAAAATAATTATTCAAACCTCTGCATAACAACATTAGGATAAACAAACATATTAATTGAATGGGTTAAGTCAGTTATTTTCTAGAAAGTATCCAGAATCTAGAATTGAGAGTGTAAACAAGCATTTGAAAGTCATGAAATGATTACACAATCTTTAGGTAGTTCACATAGCCATAGATTTCTAAAGTTTAAAGAAAATGTCAACTATTATGTTGTCTAATTATTTAATGTTAGGTATGTCCAAGGAAGTCAAGCAACTTAATCATGACTATTGGCTCAGTAGGATGGGAATGGAGCTGGTATTAGAATGCAAAAGTTGCCAGTTCAGGGCTTGGTAGTTTTCATTTCCAATAAGGTGCTTTCCTTTTAGCTGACATCCTAAAACTTCAAATATTAATAGACCAAGAAAGGAGGTCTAGTGAAAAAGGGACAGTGGTGATAATTATATCAAATGAAAAGAGCAGGAGACAAAATACTGGAATCTCAATCATTCCTTTAAAAAATTCTATAATATGTAGTATACACAATAGAAGAGTAAATAAATTTTTAAAAAGAAAATTAGATCAGAAATATACCAAAATGTTAGCAAGATGCTCTGGTTGTAGGATTATGAACACTTTTGCTTTTTTCCCCCTACTTTTCAGTGTTTTTCCAAGTCTTCTATACATAT
This sequence comes from Tarsius wallacei, assembly GCA_963574415.1. Taxonomy (NCBI): domain Eukaryota; kingdom Metazoa; phylum Chordata; class Mammalia; order Primates; family Tarsiidae; genus Tarsius; species Tarsius wallacei. The sequence continues at coordinate 15,729 of CAUYQG010062977.1, read as the reverse complement.
AACATGTACTACGGTCATAATCAGAAAAAAGAAGTTACTTTAAAAAATTACAGGTTGGCCAGGTATAGTGGCTCAAGCCTGTAATCCCAGCACTTTGGGAGCCAAGGTGAGAGGACTGCCTGAGCCCAAGGATTCCAGCATGGCCTGGGCAACTTGGCAAGACCTCATCTCTACAGTAAATAAAAAAATTAGCCAAGTGTGGTAGTGCACACCTGTAGTTCAGGCTACTTGGAAGGCTGAGGTGGAAGGATCGTCCAGCAGGTCGATGCTGGGGTGGCCGTGAGCGTGTCACTGCACTCCAGCCTGCGAAACAGAGTGAGACTACAACTCAAAAAAAAAAAAAAAATACAGGTTAGGTGAAATTGACTGCACAATAATTATGTTTTCCTCTCTGAGAAAATCAAGAGCGAACAAAAGTACACAATGGTTTTATTGAATAGAAAGGGAAAACATAAAGCATTCTGAGAAAAACATTTTGCCCCTAAAATCTCAAGGTTCAAAGTTGAACTAAAGGTCAAGCTTAGTGTGGCAGTATGCCTGCAGTCCCAGCTACCTGGAAGGCTGAGGAAGAAGGATGGCCTGAGCCCAGGAGTTGGAGGCTGCAGTGAGTTATAACTGAGACACTGCACTCCAGCTTGGGCAGCACAGTGAGACTTCATTTTAAACAAAGGAAGGAAGGTTTCAGCTACTTGGAAGGCTGAGGTGGAAGGATCACCTAAGCCCAGCAGATAGAGGCTGCGGTGGCTGTGAGTATGCCACTGCACTCCAGCCTGGGGGACAAGAATGAGACTCCAACTCAAGGGGGGAAAAAAAAAAAAGGAAAAAACGAAGAATGAGAGTCAAAATTATTTATCAGAATCAACAATCAACCTTTACTGTTTCCAGAAATCCTACCATGCTAGGAGGTGCATTCCTATATTAGCTCATTTGATCGCTGTAAGTCTGCCAACTTAGCATTATCACCTGGGAAATAAAATATTTAGAATGGTCTCTAAAATTTTAAAGTTTGCAGGGCTCCCCTGGTAGATTTTAACATAATGAAAAACATTTGAGAAGAACTGTAGGAAAACGCACCAATGCCCAAATGCCACAAACTATATACTCCCCCTTTCCCTCGACCCCGAGTGCCTTTACATCTAGTTTCAAGCACATCGGAAGAGGTGTGCCCATTTGACAATCAAGAGAAAAAACGATGACAGATTTTTTGTACGAATATTTATCGCTAAAATTTCCACTTTAGGAGCAGTAGTAGAATAAATAATCTCAAGGTCATGAATCTTAGCATTAAGGAAAAAATCCAAGACGTTTCTCTCCAGGGTTAGCTATACTTGAGCGCAGTAAGACCCACCACATCACAGTATCACCCCGATACTTTAGGAAAAATTCTCGATGTCTGCACTACTAAGCTCGCGGAGGAGCAGCACGTGCAAATCATCCTGAGTAACTCGACGTAAGGAGTGATTCCACAAGGAAAAAACAGGGGGGAAAAAAACGAGAAAAGAAAATGGTGTTCTTAAGATTAGGAAAGAATTGCGAGTACCTAAGGTAAACAGGAAAGGACGTTAGCGTTCCTTACTGAGGCCGGAACCTTCAGAGACCTGCTACAACTCAGCCCCGCAGACCCGAACACTTTCACTTCCTGGGTGGGTCACTCTTTCCGGGTTCACGCTTTCTCCCGGCCCCTCTTCCGTCTCGACTCCCGTCTCGATCCTTTTCCAAAGGCGTAGTCCTAGAGCATGAGTAACACTCAGTTTAAGTGACGCAGTGAGCTAAATGAGAAAAATGACAAAGCGAGAAAGAAATTCTCGTGATACTACCAGGCGGCGTTCTTATTCCGAGCGGGAGCCTAGAATGTAGGAGGTGGTGGTAGGGACAGAGGAGCGGAAGTGGGGGGGACTACCAAGCCCAGGAGCTCCCACAAGGAATCCTGGGAGTTGTAGTTTTTCCAGAGACAGCCCCGCCCCCGCCCTTCCCAGATAAACCAGAGTCCCCATAGTCCTGGTTAAGAGTTCAGGAGTTACAATATGTTACAGTGAAATTACAAGAATTTTCTTATATATTGGGAACCCTTAAGCATTGCTTTCTGGTCTTTTAAAAAATGTAGTCTACGGGTGCAGTGGCTCACATCTATAATCCCAGCACTTTGGGAGGCCGAGGTGAGAGGATTGCCTGAGCTCACGGGTTCAAGACCGGCCTGGACAACTTGATGAGGCCTCATCTCTACAATAAATAAAAAATAAATCAAAAAATTAGCGGCCGTGGTGACGCATGCTTGTAGTTCAAGCTACTTGGAAGGCTGAGGTGGAAGGATCTCCTGAACCCAGCAAGCCGAGGCTGCGGTGGACAAGAGTGTGCCACTGCACTCTAGCCAGGGCAACAGAGTGAGACTCCAACTAAAAATAAAAATAAAAATAAATGTAGTCTTCATTTTCATCATCAAAAAATGTAGGGGATTCAGCCAGGCGTGGTGGCTCATGCCTGTAATCCCACATTTGGGAGGCTGAGGTGAGAGGATTGCGTGAGCCCAGGGGTTTGAGACCAGCCTGGGCAACCTAGCCAGACCGCATCTCTACAATAAATCAAAAAATTAGCCAAGCTGGTGGTGCACACCTGTAGTTCCAGCTACTTGGAAGGCTGAGGCGGAAAGATCACCTGAGCCCAACAGGTCAAGGCTGTCGTGGCCGTAAAGAAAGAAAGAAGAATTTAGGGAATTCTGCATGCTAATTGCCGTACTTTCAGCTTTCATTGCTTCTGAAAATACCTAATGACTAAAGAAGACTATAAATCTGTATTTTAAAAAGTCCTAACAGGATCCAAAAGATAGGAGATGGTATATATTTCCACAAATCAGTGATTTCATAATGTTGCATGTGCATATGAAATGTAGGGGCTCAATAGATTCATAGCTTTTGAGCCACTGATGAAATAAACAAAAAATTAATCAACAATTCCAGAAAAATGCAAACATACTTTCTACTTTGAATATTACATTGGGTACAGTCCTTGGCTATCTTATTCATAGTCATTCAATATCTGTGCCTCAATTTTTCTTCCTGAAAAGCAAAGGCAAAAATATCCCATATTACTGATATTTTCTTAGGTTATGACCACATACACAAAAAGAATTAGTCATACATGCAAAATAATATCTAACATTTATTACCTAGTTCAAGGTAGCTACTTCTACCTACAATATACTAGATACTATTCTAAATGGTTTACCCCTATTAATTCATTTAACCTTCACAGCAACCCTAAAATACCCACAGTGCAGTAGAGAAAATTAAGGCACAGAGACTTAAGTAGCTTTTCCAAGGTAAAAGACTTAGTAAGTAATAAAGCCAAGATTCAATTAAGGGAATTTGTCTTCATGGTCTGTGGTTCTTAAGTTCTGATACCAGTGGTCACCCTCCTCTAAAAAGAAAAAAGAAAAGGAAAACGAAAACATTCAATCATTTATTCAATAATATTGAACACTGATTGTGGGCTAGTCACCATTCTAGGCATGAGGATTTAGCAATGAACAGAAAAGACAAAAAGTCTTTGCCCACATGGAACTCATGTTCCTGTAGGAAAAAAATACCAAAGGATCTACATAAGTCTTTCTCTCAAATTGTCCAAGAAAGTCCTTTAATTATTTATTTTGATTTGTGTTATACCGCTATATAACTTGAGTATTATATATAAAGCTTTATTCTCTTTAAAAATAAGTTTTGCTTCTTTGGACTGAATTGTTCACATTCTTGTGTTCATGTTCATATATATTTTCAAAATTCATATATTGAAGCCCTAACCTCCCCCCTCCCATGTGACTGTATTAGAGATAGGGTCTTTACAGAGGTGGTTAAGGTTAAATGAGGTCATAAGGGTAGATCCCTGATCCAGGAGGATGAGTACCCTTTTGAAAAGAGACACCAGAGTACTTGCTCACTCTCCCTGCTCAAACGAAGAGGTGATGTGAGCACACAGTGAGATGGCAGCTGCCTACAGGCCAAGAGAAGAGACCTCAGACTGAAACCTACCTTGCTACCACCTTGATCTTAGACTTCCCAGCCTCCCAAACTGTGAGAAATAAACTTCTGTTCTTTAGGCCACTCAGTCTGTGGTATTTTGTTATGGCAGCCCAAGCAGACTAAGATTCTAAAATATGTAAACATTTATCGAGATACCCAGTAAGTCCTCACTTAATGTCACAGATAGGTTCTTGGAAACTACCACTTTAAGCAAAATGCCACACAAGGAAGCCAACTTTACCATAGGTTAATTGATATAAACAAGAGTTATGTTCCAGTGGCATATTTCTGGTTACAAAAAATCAACAAATTTCTAAATAAAAACCAAAACACTTATAATATTAAACATTGAAATAAATGTGAGTTATAAATATATTTTTTAAAGATGAATAGAAACAAATAAGATAATTATTTACTCAATTATGTGAATTCAAGATTGAAGGTGGACAAAGCCTCTCCTGGCAACTCAGGGCCAAGGTAGGAACCAGCCCTGGACAGGACACCATTCCATCTCAGGGCACACTCACACACCCCCTCAGCACTCAGACTGGGACAATGTAGAAACACCAGGTCACCTAACATGCACATCTTTGGGATGTGGGAGGAAAAAACCCCCCAAGACTGCGCAAGTTTACAGACAGTGGCCAAAGCTGGGAATCAATTTTTATTTTCTCTACTACACTTTAATGAAACATTTGAGGACCTGCTGTATATTAAAATTTATGTACTATATATGTGTTAGTCCTCAATTTTTAAAGATTTCCAGAGAAATTTATGCTTGATACTATAAATACTACTTCCTCCTCCAAATGTTTAAAGAAAGAAAATAATGTGGTATATCTATATTAATGCAAAGAAGTCCACAAAATATCATTAAGTGAAAGAACATGTTTCAAAAATGCAACAAAGTATTCCACTCATTTATGTATTATTATATTTTTGAGGTGAGCTCTCACTCTGTCACCCCGGCTGGAGCGTAGTAGCACCATTGTGACTTACTGCAGCTTCGAACACTTGGGCTCAGGCGATCCTTCCACCTCAGCCTCTCGAGTAGCTGGAACTCCAGGTTCATCCACCATGTCTGGCTAATTTTTAAATTCTTTTTTTTCAGATGTCTCACTATGTTGCCCAGGCTAAATTATTCCATTTAAAAGATATATGTGATGCAGATATATTTAAATGCCTGGTGGGGGCCAGGCATGGTGGCTCAAGCCTGTAATCCCAGCACTTTGGGAGGCCGAGGTGAGAGGATTGCCTGAGCCCGGGGATTCGAGATCAGCCTGGGCAACTTGGCAAGACCTTGTTTCTACAATAAATAAAAAAAATTAGCCAGGGGTGGTAGCATGTGCCTGTAGTTCCAGCTACTTGGAAGGCTGAGGGGGAAGGATCGCCAGAGCCCAGCAGGTCTACACTGGGGTGGCCCTGAGTGTGCCACTGCACTCCAGCTTGGGTGACAGAGTGAGACTCTGACACACACTCACACAAAATGCCCGGTGGAATTTACAAGTAATCTTTATTTTCCTCTTTATAAAGTTCTATATTTCCTTAAGTTTAGTGTGGTATTATTGTAAACAAGAAAGCTATAAAAGAAAAAAAAAAGACATTCTCTTTTTTTTGAGGCGGAGTCTCACTCTGCCACCCAGGCCAGAGTGCAGTGGCACACTCATGGCCACCGCAGCCTTGACCAGGGGATCCTTCCGCCTCAGCCTTCTAAGTAGCTGGGACTACAGGTGTGCGCCACCACGCCTGGCTAATTTTTTTTTCTTTATTGTAGAGATGAGGTCTCACCAAGTTGCCCACACTGATCTCAAACCCGTGGGCTCAGGCAATCCTCTCACCTCAGCCTCCCAAAGTGCTGGGCTTATAGGCCTGAGCCACCGCACCTGGCGACATTCTTTAATGTTTGGTTGAAAAGACCTTTCATAGTTTAAAAACAAACAAAAAAACTACTTCCTTGCCTAATAGGTTGTTATGTTAAAAAAAAAAACAAAAAAAACTTCCAAAGAGTATGATATCATGAAAAAATAAAAATGTTCAGAAATAGTAATACAAAAGACTGATTGGGTGAAAAAAAATAGCATTTTGATTAAATTAGCAAAGAGTGCCCATGCCTGGAACATTTCTCACAGTGGAATCGACTACAAACAGTTTATTTGTTGAATGCATTATTCATGATACTGACAATTTGTTATCCCTTTGAGAATCTAAATTTCCACCGTCTTCAAGTTGGAGCAAGTTAAAATAAAAATATATTCAGGACCAGTTTTTGAATCCTTTTAGAGCAAACCCAGTCCAAATTCCAAAGGCTTCAGGATTGGGGAATTTCACTTAGCTTCCTCTCAGAGACTCTCAAGTTGATTAAAAGATTCTGAAGTCACCGTCATATCTGCAGAACAAACAGAGATTGATTTGAGTCCTTCGGGGATTACAAATCGGTCAAGTGTCCATTTAGGGTTTTCCCTCAGAGAAGCAGAGCACCAGGGCTTCCATACCCTGGACATTCTTTGGGGAGCCAGACCCAGAGTGGCTGTAGAGACTGGTTGCGGACAAAGTTGAAATCTTTGGTCTCATCTGGGAAATTTTCAGAAGTACTGAAAGCAACATACAATCCCAGCACACAAGCAATGACACCCTATGACTTGTAGCACAAGATGGACCTGGCTTTCTGGTTCCCTGGAGTTTAGGTGCCTGACCACACTTTCAGATATTTCACAGTGTGAAGATTGGTGACAGGTTGAGATTCTAATCAGATATATTTTACCATAGAAAAAGTAAAACCAGGAATTATTTAGCAATTGAACACAAAATTCAAACTCCCATTAAGAAGGAAAAGAAATGTCAAAGCAAAGATTATTCTATTTGTATTCTTATAACCTATTTTTTGTAACAGAAACAGAATACGAAGGATGAAGAGGCAGAATTTGTTTTCCTGTATTTATTACTGGTTTTCAAAATTTTCTTAGCTTGAAAAAAATGCTAAGAAATGCTCCGCCTGCTAGGCTTGTTAAAATTATAATAGACTCCTCTCAATTTTCAGACTCAGGGACATTTTAGTGACCTTGAAAAGTCAACCAATTTTCCTTTTATGCAAAAAAGAAAGACAGAAAGAAAAAAAAAAGCAAAGGCAGGTCAAAAATTAACCGATCTTAAAAATTCCTCCTTTTCCCCCAAACTAATATTAGCCTAGGGTGAAGTCAGCTTTACTAATAACGTCATTTTGTGTTGTCTCCTACAACTTCTTGGTAATTTTATCTCCATCTATCATTCTAAATATCATGTCAAAAATTTTCCTTAAATCATTTACTTCATTGTATATTCTCATTCTTCATTTTAATAAATTCTATTTTTTCATCTTTTTCCCCACACAGTAGTCTTCAAATACCCTTTATAAGCATTAACATGTTTTTCAATTTAGTGCCAAGGTGGTCTACATTGGGAAATACAATGGAATCTATGTTTTGTGTGTGTCTTAAATAAATATCTTTTTCATTTCCCCCTTATTATGAAAAATTTCAAGTGTATTTAAAAATAGAACAGCGTAACCAACCCCTATGCACCCCATGATGATTCTCAACAGTTATCAACCAGTTTGACCTGCCTGCCCTCTCCCCCGCCTTCTTCTTATTTCTCCTGGATTATTTTGAAACAAATACAAAGCATCATATCTTTTCATCTGTACATATTTTATTATGTATCCTCAGAAGATCAAGTTTTTTAAAAAATAGAAAATTAAAATTTTCTGAAAACTAAAAATAGTTTCTTGTGCCAGGCACAGGGACACGAGCCTGTAGTCCCAGCTTCGGCAGGGGATGAGGCGTGAGGATCACTCGAGCCCTGGAGTTCAAGGCTATAAAGTACTGTCATTGTGCCTGTGAATGGTCACTGCATTCCAGGCTGGTCTACATAGCAAGATTCTCATCTCTAAAATAAGGGGGAAAAAAAACTGCTTAATATTTATCAAATATCAGGTAAGTGTCCCTGGCTATGTCAGATTTTTTCTTTCTGTTTTTTTTTTGGTTTTTTTTAATGTAGTTCATTTATTCATGACAGGATTCAGATAAGGTCCATATACTGCAATTGATTGTTATAATTTATATGTATTTTAATATATAGGTTTTCTCTCCCCCTTTTTTTCCTCGCAATGTATTTGTTGAAGAAACTGATCCTTTGCCCTGAAGTTTTCCATACGGCCAAGATTTTTCTAGATTTGTGGCATATTATGTGTTCTTTGTTCCCTGTATTTCCTGTAAACTAGTCTGGAAGCTTGATCAGATTCAGGTTTAAATTTAGGGATCAAAACTATTTTATGGCTGTGGTTAGATATTTCCATAAGAAAGTGAAAAATATTTATCTAGCTGTACCTTTTTAAATATTAGAAGCTCTTGATTGCCTAGATCCATTATTTCATTAGGTGTTATAAAATGGTGATATTTTATCATTTTTTTCTTCATTTATTAGCTGGAACCTCTATAAAGAAAATCTTCCCTTCATTAACTATTGGTTGCCTTTATTTTGTGATTTCTTTTCATTTTTCTTTCTTTTGTCGTTTTTTTTTTTTGAGTCAGAGTCTCACTCTGTCAAGCAGGCCGGAGTGCAGTGGCAAGATCATAGCTCATTGCAGCCTCAACCTTCTGAGTTCAGGTGTCTCAGGCTCCTGAGTAGCTAGGACAATAGGCACATGTCACCACATCCGGCTAATTTTTTAATTTTTTTGTAGAGATGAGGTCTCATTATGTTGTCCAGGCTGGTCTCAAGCAATCCTCTCGCCTTAGCCTCCTATTCTGTAATTATAGGCATGAACCACCGCACCAAGCCACTTTGTAATTTCTAAAAGGAAAAATGAAAACTTTGACAAAGTGAAAAGGTGATCACATTCGAAACCTTGCTTTCTGAACAACTTCCAGGATTTCAGAATTCTATTTTAATCTTATCTTTTTTTACTTTAGGAATACAGCAATTATCTCCAATTTCAAAATTCCAAAAGCTCTTAAAAACCTTATTTGCAATTCAAAAATAAAAATCTCTGAAAACGTGAGGCTTTTTGTAACACATTTGGTGGGTAAATTTGACCTAACCTGAACATTTTAGCAAACAAACCTGATTAGGACTGATGTGAAGCTGTTTATACCTACATTTATCTTACATGGTATAAATATTCATACATTTTACTGATTAATATTAATTATATATTATTATTACATTAATAATGACCAATATTAATGTATTGGATTGCAGGGTGTTATGCAATGTTCACTATATGCATTTATTTTTCTAAATCTAAAACATTCTGAATTTTAAAACACACGTGGTCCCAAGTGTTTCAGATAACGGACTGTGAATTGTCATAAAAATATAGTAGTTAACATATTGAGCACTTATTCTCGACCAGGTGCTGCTCTCAATGTTTTAGGTTTAACTCAATTTTCACAACATACATATGAAGTAGGTTCAATTGCAATCCTAATTTGAGAAACTGAAGCACAGCATGGCTAATGACTCGTTCAAAATTGTGCCAGAGAGACAAACTAATGGCCAAAGGGATTTGAACCAAGGCTGCTGGGCTGCGATATGACTTTGTTTCTGCTCCCTGTCTCCCAGCTCTCCATGATGGGACTCCAATTTCACCTTTTTCTCTGTCGTAATGTAACTGTTTCTGGTTCCTTGCCTGATGCATGCAGCAAGTCAATACGTCAAGACACTGGGTTGCAGCAAAGAAAGAGTTTTAATTGTAGGGCCACTAAGGAGGAGATGGGAGGAAACCTCAAATCTGTCTTTTTAAACTCATTTTTTTAAAAACGGTTTTTAAGGGTTTTGGAGTGGGCCCCAAGTATGGAGACTGTTGGTGGAAGAGTACAGGTAAAATCATGGGACAGGGAGAAGAAGAAACTGTATATTCGTGCGAAGTTAGTTCCTCTGTGGGGATTTTCAAACTGGTTGGTGTCAGCTGTTTTGCTGGAATTCAGGACCTGAGAAACATCTTAAGTAATTCTTAAACAAAAGCCTTATGATTCTAACAGCAGAAATCCTATCTATAAGAATGATGGGTATGCAAATGGCTAGTGCCTAGTGCTACATGATTTTGGTTACAAGGAAGTGGGCCAAAGTGCCACCTGAGTAAGGCTTAATTATAACCATATTTCTGTCCAGAATTCTTGTTAACCCTGTGAGGATGGCTTTAAGGACATCATCCAAGAAACTCATGTTTCAGCTTAACTACATAACTTATTTCCCCAAAACACACTTTCAAACTTTTTTTATTCATATTGCTGAAGCATATTTTTAAAAGGTAAAATTACCACTCTTGTACAAATATAAAGTTGAACATGTTCCAAAATGCTTAATTTATTAATTGATGAGGGAACCATTAAGATGTAAAATTAGTTGAAGAAAATTCCAAGAGAAGACACATAAATACACTATAAGGAATGCCGAAATGAATGTTTAAAAAATGAAAAGCTGATCAATATATACAAGACAATAATCCCCTGCTCCTCCACTGTACACAATTTGCATTGCTATGAACAAGAATTATTTGCATGACTATTGGTTTTTCTAGAATGTACAGGAGTTGTAAAATAGCTCAAAGGCTGTGAAGGACAGTTTAATTAACAAGACATCCATGATCTTTTGCCCATTTTGAAGTCGTTAACAATTTTCTTTGACACTAATAATTCCTCTGCCTAGAATGCAAATCACTGAAATTCTCTTTATCAAATCAGTTCTAACTGAATACCCACCATGTGTCAAGCATTCTGCTACAGTCTGGAGGCTCAATGGTGAGGAAAGCAGACATCATTCCAGCTGTCATCATCTTTTAGTTTTTAATTTAACTTAATTTTTTTACATGTATTAGTTTATCATAAAGGATACAGATGAAGAGATACATAGGGCAAGGTATGGGGAAGGAGTGCTGGGATTTCATGCTTTTGAGTGACACACACTCAGTGACAACATGAACACAGCTAGATATGGCCTGAAGCAGGAAGTTGGTGCCTGGGGAGGTGTTCCAGGGCTGGCTAACCCACCTAGGATATCCCCTTCCCCTGGGGCTCCATGCCTGGGCATGCAAGTCATGCTGAGGCCATGGGTGAAGTGTTCTCTGACCACATCGTGCAGTTATGCATAGTGAATGTTCTCATGTACCCTTCCTTGAGGCAGTCACTCCCCGAGGCTGGTTCAGATCTAGATGGAGCAGGCCTGGATCACTGTCCATAAACTTTGATTCATTACAAAAAAAAAAAGTTCCGTCTCTAGAGAGAAATTGCAGTCATTTTGTGTTCATGAAAACATATGTATAAATATGGCCTCACACTACAACTGCACATTAGAAACCCTACCCTTTATTATTATTATTATTTTGAGTTGGAGTCTCACCCTGTTGCCCAGGATGGAGTGCAGTGACATGCTCACGGCCACCCAAACGTCGACCTGCTGGGCTCCAGCGAGCTTTCTGCCTCAGCCTCCCAAGTAACGGGAACTACAGGCGTGTGCTACCATGCCTGGCTAATTTTTTGATTTATTGTAGAGATGAGGTCTCGCCAAGTCGCCCAGGCTGGTCTCAAACCCGTGGGGTCAGGCAATCCACTCTCCTCAGCCTCCCAAAGTGCTAGGATTACAGGCTGAGCCTCTCCCCAACTTTTTTTTTTAACCTTGCACTCTGCTCTGTGCAAAATGCAACATAACCTATGTACCTTTTACAATTTGGAGTGGTTTTTTCCTATTCAGCCAGTTTCTAAACCATTTTCTCTGTAAGTTTCTGACTAAAGCCCATGTCTCATTTGTTGTCTCTGGATGATTTCTTCAGCGTCTTGGACAGAGTGCCTTCCCTTTTGGGGTTTTTGGGGTCTGGCACTACACATGCCCTCTCCAAAAGCATTATCCTCCAGGAATCTCTATGTGTTCAGCTATTCAAAAGTTGTCCAAACCTTGGCTTTTTGGGTTTTATGGGGGCTTCATTACATAGGCATGACTGATTAAACCTTTGGCTATTGGTAATTAAATTAACATTTAGTCCCTCTCCCTTCCCTAAAGTTATGGGATAGGGTTAAAAGTCTCAACTCTCTAATCATGCCTTGGTCTTTCCAGTGACCAGCCTGCATGCTGAAGCTACCTAGGGCTGCCAGCCACCAGTCAACTCATCTCATTAGCACATACAGGAGATCCTAAGGATTTTAGTTGTATGGCAGAAAAGGGGTCAAAGACCAGACACATTTCACAATATCACAGACCATCCATAGATCCCTTAAATCAAAAGGATGTGCAATTCAAAAGATATTGCTACATTTTTAGAATCCCTTCAATCATTAATATTAGTCCAGTCTATCATATTGTATGACTGTTTCCCAGGATGAGGCTTCGATTTGATTTTGAAAGGCTCCAAAACCAGGTGTGGCCTCAGCAAACATACAGCTTCACCCTTTCAGGCATCTGGGATAATTGAGCTTAGAGACAATGTCATCTCTTGCTCTGAGCCTCTTTCAAGCTGTTAATGCAATATTGGATTCTCTCAATTTATAACCTATTTATTCACTCATTTACCTTCAGCTACTATCCCCCTTCTCTCCATAAATACCAAAACTTTTCCACATTTATGGGGGACATTGAAATTGGCCACTGTACTGGTGTAGATTGCAGGCAACAATACAAGTCTGGCAAGTGCCTCCTCCTTAGTCAATTCCCATTGCAGGACTGGTAAGCCATCTTTACCACCAGACAATACAGCTGCATTCACTCTTTAGCCCCAATTTTGCTAGATGGGGTGAAGGCACAACCCATCCCCAACAGGTTCTTAGAAATTCTGGCAAAAGGTTTAAAAACACAGTCATCGTTTCTTACTTAGGAATCATCCCTACTTCCAGTACTTGTGGTTGCAGCCCCAGTCCTGGGACCATTGCAATTCGAACAGCTGATGCTCAAATTGCCAATTCCATTTCTTTATCAAATTATTATTCTGAGAAGGCTATCTTCCTGCCCACCATTGAACATCATGGGCTTTACAGTGTGTTCCTTGGTCTGAAGACATTATGGTTGGTCATCCAAATTCATGCAATATATACTGCTCTGTTTTTTCTTTCTTTCTTTCTTTTTTCGAGTTGTAGTCTCACTCCATCACCCAGGCTGGAGTGCAGCGGCATGCTCGCAGCCACTCCAGCATCGACCAACTGGGCTCCAGCGATCCTTCTGCCTCAGCCTTCCAAGTAGCCAGAACTACAGGCACACACTACCATGCCCGGCTTTTATTTATTTATTTATTTATTTATTTTAGAGATGAGGTCTCGCCAAGTTGCCTGGGCTAGTCTCGAACCTGTGGGCTCAAGCAATCCACTTGCCTCGGTCTCCCAAAGTGCTGGGATCACAGGCTGAGCCACCAAGCCTGGCCTTTTTTTTTTTTTTTTAATAGCACTATGAACATTTGTAATTTTCACAAGGTAAACAGAGCCAGGTCCAGTGCCAGTGTCTACTTCTGTCAAGAGTCATTTGGAGCCCACCAGAGCTGCCAGTATCAGAATAACTTGGCAGTCACCAAGGAGTCTTCCCCATAGCCATTGGCAGTTTCTCTCTTGCAGAGACACAAAACAGCTTTTATTGGTATTATATGCCTGAGAGGATGCAAAAGGAACATGTTTAGAGTTAGCCCATTTCTATGTTGTGCAGTACAGAAAGTCCTCTATACATGGAGTTCTGTTCTGACAATGCATTGGTAAGTCCAATTTGTGCATAAGTCCAACAAAGAAAATGCATAGCCTAGGTACCCAACTAACACAATTGGCTATATAATACCGTACAGTAATAGGTTTATGCTATTTTTCACACAAATAATACATAAAAAACAGACAAAAAATAAAGAAAACATTTTTGATCTTACAGTATAGCACCTTGAAAAGTACAGTAGTGTAGTTAGACATATGAACTAACTTACGTGATTGGATATGCGAACACATGTTTGCGTCTTTTTTTTTTTTTTGAGTTGGAGCCTCACTCTGTCGCCCAGACTGGAGTGCAGTGGCCGCTCCCGGCCACCACAGCCTCGACCTGCTGGGCTCCGGCGATCCTTCCACCTCAGCCTTCCGAGTAGCTGGAATTACAGGCATGCGCTACCACGCCAGGGTGATTTTTTGATTTATTGTAGAGATGAGGTCTCGCCATGTTGCCCAGGCGGGTCTCGAACCCGCGGGTTCAGGCAATCCACTCACCTCAGCCTCTCAAGGCGCGGGATTACAGGCTGAGCCACAAGCCCAGCCTCGCATCTTTGAAAATTCACAATTTGAAGGTTCATATGTAGGAGACTTACCGTATTCCCATATCCATTCATTTCATGGACCCAGGGTGGCCACCTCAAGGGAGCACATGGGAATACCTGTTTGAATACCTGATTCTAATCACCTGCTAAACCTGGAAGGGGTTCTTTTGATGGGCATTGACACATCCTACTTTAGTGAATCCTCATATTCCATAGAATGGTGTCCCATATGGGTATCCCTTTAATAGGTCAGGTCTCTATTGCCCTTCTACCTGACCAAGTGGCCAGGTCATTGGCCACTATCCAAAATTCAGTAAAAATCCAAACATAAGGGCTTTTTGCCATCGTTCAATTCTTCTGTCACTGCTAGAAAAAAATGGCATGCAATTGAGCCCACCCAGCTGATTTACTTTTACCTTCTGCGGTCACAGTGGCATCCTTCCAAATAAGATGTTGTCCATTCAGCCTGGAGCTGCCATTCACACAGCAAGCAGCTCTTTGTCTCTTAGTTGAGAGCTGACTACAGGGCACTGTCCAAGTGATGATAGAATCTAGCAGCCTTTCACACAGTACCAGACTCAACACTGGAGGAAGGGGGAACAACTTCCCTGTTCATCTTTACTTTCTATTTCCCAGGTAGCTGATCCTAAATAAACCATTTCCATTTTATCATGGAATTCTTCTGGGCACTGTTGTCCCCATTAGAGTGCTTCTCTGATGTCACCCAAGACATCATGAGGTTTCAGATCATGTTATGTCCTTCAGTCATAGAAGGAGCTTATTAATTAGTGTTTCACGGCAGGGTAGTAAATGCTCCTCAGAAGGAAATTCTCTAGTCCAAAGTACAAGCAGTTGTCGCTGGGAGGTGCTCAAAGTCTTTTGCTTTAAGCTCCAGTACACATTACACACAGGGCCCTCAAACAGAAAATTTGTTCATACCAGCACTTCAGCTTCCACTCTACCCTCTGTGTGGACACGGGAAGTCTAATGAATGTCCAACTGATATTGTTTGGAGGGTAGATTTGCATGCCTTCTGTTTTACAGAATTAGGTAGGGGAACATTCCCCAATCAGATGCAATGTCCATTTCCATAATACGATCAGGTCAAAGAGACACAACTACTTCACATGAAGCAAGTTCAAATATACATTTTCAAATCTCCTACAGACTTTTACCTGAATTCCATTGACGCTTACTTTCCTAACTGTAACCTCCATTAAGGACTTGATTAACAGGTTTTAGTTTTAAAATATTAGGTAGAGAAAGTCTTCCCCAGCCAGATATAATATCCATTCCCATAAAACATTTTGGTAAAGGAGACACAACTATTTTTTTTTTTTTTTTTTTTTTTTTTTTTGGAGTCTCACTCTGTCGCCCAGACTGGAGTGCAGTGGCCGCTCCTGGCCACCGCAGCCTTGACCTGCTGGGCTCCGGCGATCCTTCCGCCTCAGCCTTCCAAGTAGCTGGAATTACAGG
>CAUYQG010062973.1:0-47501 GCA_963574415.1 Tarsius wallacei | reverse complement strand
GCCCAGCTAATTTTTTTGATTTATTGTAGAGATGAGGTTTCGCCTGCCCAGGCGGGTCTCGAACCCGCGGGCTCAGGCAATCCACTCACCTCAGCCTCCCAAGGCGCGGGATTACAGGCTGAGCCACCGAGCCCGGCTCATGATTTCTTATTAGATCCTCATACAGTCTTCTCCAGGTGATTCCTTTTTTATTTTTATTTTTTTGAGACAGGGTCTCACTCTGTCACCCAGGCTGGAGTGAAGTGATGTGATCACAGCTCACTGCAACCTCAACCTCCTGGGCTCAGGTGATCCTCCTGCCTCCCTCTCAGGTAGCTGGGACTACAGGTGTGTGCCATCACACCTGGCTAGTTTTTCTATTTTTTGTAGAGACAAGGTCTTGCTTTGTTGCCCAGCCTGGGCAACAAAGCCTGGGCTCAAGCAATCCTCCTGCCTCGACCTCCCAAAGTCCTGGGATTACAGGCGTGCGCCACTACATCTGGCCTTGATTTCATTGTTGCCTTGCCCTTCCTCCTCCCCTTTTTTCTTTTCTTTGCATTTTGAAAAAGTTTTATTCTTAATTTGAAGAGATTAAAACTAGGAAGCAAAACACACGAATTTCAAATACTTTTCCTCTGCCAATGAGTAAAA
Source organism: Tarsius wallacei (assembly GCA_963574415.1). Classification (NCBI taxonomy): domain Eukaryota; kingdom Metazoa; phylum Chordata; class Mammalia; order Primates; family Tarsiidae; genus Tarsius; species Tarsius wallacei. Next base: position 46,871 of record CAUYQG010062973.1, on the reverse strand, counting down.
CTAGGGACGAAATGAAAAGCAAATTGTAGGTGAATAGACTGGATAGTCAGGTCAAAATCGCTAAGAGGAGATGTCCATTCACTTTGATATTAGAAGTACACATACACCAAGGTTCTTTAGGGAGAGTAAACAACTGGCGATATCATTACAGAGGAAGAAGAGAGTAAAAGAAGTGTAGAGAAAGCTGGGAATTCCATAGGTCCTCCTGAATTTCTGTCAAAGTAGCTGCTTGAAAGTGGCAGGGACATAGCAGCAGCCCCTGTGCTCACTGCAGGAGGGAGGTTGGCCTTTGAGTCCACAAATCAGGGTGCTGTGATGGAGGCTGTCTCAGTGGAGGGTGGGGAAGTTTGTGGTGCCCAGAGCAAGAGCCCTGTGGTTCTTTGACACCTTTAGCTTTGAAAAGTTCTCTGAACTGTGAGAAGTGGGGAGTTAAATTCATCTTTGGAAAAGGCCTTTCCTTTGTTATGAGAAAGCCATCCCAAAGGGCCCTTTCAGTTACAGGAACTGAAGCAAGCTCCTGTGTTTGGGGAGCAAACTGACATGGCAATGAGTCTGAAAGTGCCTGTTCTAGAATTCTGAGCAGTCACATGAGCGGCTGTGCTGTAGTTGTGTATAGTTGGGTCGTGTTGCAGTTTGGTATTAAAGTACCTGCCTATCACTCATAAGCAGGCCTTGAACAATTATCATAATACTATAAGAAAGGGATTGGCAGTAGTGGGAAACTGCCAGGGGAGTGGGGCACACCTCATCAACAAAGGTATCTGCATAATGAATATTTGTATACCTAGCCCTGAATTCTACCCCACATCTTTAAAATTAAAAATTAAAAACAAAATACCTGCCTAAATGTCATAGCTGAGAGTTTTCCTAGATTCCAAATGAAAGTATAATAACCGGGCACAGTGACTCATGCCTATAATCCCAGCACTTTGGGAGGCTGAGGTGAGAGGATTGCCTGAGCTCACAGGTTCGAGACCAGCCTGGGCAACTTGGTGAGACCTTATCACTACAATAAATCAAAATATTAGCCAGGCATGGTGGCGCGTGCCTGTAGTTCCAGCTACTTGGAAGGCTGAGGCGGATGTGTCCTCTGAGCCCCGCAGGTCAAGGCTGGTGGCCATAAGTATACCACTGCACTCCAGCCCAGGCAACAGAGTGAGACTCCAACTCAAAAATAAATAACATAAATAAGATGAAAGCATATTATAATGGTTTAAGATTAGAAAACTTTAAGATAGCATTAAGAACCAGAAATCAAGATGAGGGAAGCTCCCAAAGGCAGATGGAATTAATGTTACCATTTTCCTCTTGATTCCACTTCATCTATATAAACAGAAATTTCTCTACAAATGTGGTGAAACGAATGAGTGCCTGCCCTTCACAAAATGAAATTGACAGTAGGTATTTAAATTCCTGTTGATTGATGTGAGATTTCATTTGCAAGGAAAGAACTTAGTTCAACTTGATCTAAAAAGTCCCTGAGAAGAGTTCGCTATTTAAAGTGGCTTCCAGGGTAGGATTGGCAGTTAAGGGAAACCGCTAGGGGAGGAAGGGGCATACCTCATCAACAAGGGTACCTGCATGATCAATGTTTATATACTTAACCCTGAATTGCACCCCACATCTTTATAACAAATATATATATATATATATATATATATATCAAGGTGGCAGGATACAAGGTCAATGTATAAAAGTCAATTGCCTTTCTTTATACCAGCATTGAACAATTTGAAAAAAGAAACTATATGATTTATAATTATACCTTCTCCTCCCAAGGGAAAAAAACAGAAAAGAAATACTTGGGTGTGAATCTAACAATGCATACACTACATCTGTATCTGTATGCAGAAAATTATAAAATCCTGATGAAAAAAATAAAAATGTATAAATAAATGAAGAGGTATTTCATAATCATGAATTAGAATACTAGATATGTTTAAGAATTAATTATTCCCAAATGATCTCTATTTTCAATGCATTGACAATAAAAATCTCAGGAAGCCATTTTGTAGGTACTAGCTAACTAATTCTATAATGTGTATAAAAGGCAATGACCTAGAAAAGTCAACACAATACTTAAGGAGTTACTATAAAGCTACAATGATCAAGTAAGTCTGGTATTGGTTAAATAATAGATATATAGGTCAATAAAACAATAGAGAATTAAGAAATGAACCTACACATATAAAGTAAATTGATGTTTTACAGTGGCACAAAGGCAACACAGGGGAGAAAGGATAGTCCTTCCAACAAATAGTGCTGTAACAATCGAACATTTATATGCAAAAAAAAAAAAAACAAAAAAAAAAACCTAGACAAAACATTACATTTTAACTAGATTTAACTAAAATCCTAACTTGACCTTGGTCTATTAGGATATTTAGTTAAGCTACTGCATCTGTGTTTAAGCAGTAAAAAGTCCCTTTTAGCAAAACATCCTGGGCTGAAAGGATGTTCTTAACCACGCTAACCACATTTCCAGCCAACAATTATATAATAGGGGTGGTGCAAGGGGTGTTCCCACAGGTGTTAAGTCTCCTCGAGACCCTCTCTCTCTGTCGGATTAACCAGATTCTGACTATCTCCTCTCTCATGACTACTGCTATTACTGTTGCTATGCCTATCATTATTAAAATTTATAAAACAGTATATTTATTAGGCTTCTTGGTAGGCATAAAGGCTAAAAATTTGCATAGAATGAACAAAATTGATTGATATTTGGAATATAAGTTGGTTTGGAGAATTTTGGCAGTTGTGAGTCAGAACTAAGTTGTAGGAGTGGTCAAGATAAAAAGCCTATGGTAATTCAAAAAGCGAGTTCGAGCTTTTTCTATGTGCTTTTATATCATTTAAAGCTTATATCCATTAAGCCATTAATATTCATTTTGAGGGTTACACATGTTCATTTTTATTTTGAGACTATTAATCACTCGTGGAAAGCAAAGGTTGTGTTTGTTTGCCATTTCTAATTCTTTACATTCACAGAGTCCAATGTTCACAATTAGCAGAAACTCAATGGTGGACAGAAACTCATTAGCAGCAACTCAATAGCAGACACAGTGTCCACCATTTAGCAGAAACTCAAGAAACACAAGCTAAGAATTAAGAATCATGCCTAAGATTTTTTTCCAGCTATATTGCTGTTTTAATGAATTTTGACAATGTCTTTATGACACAAAGATATTGTGTGCAGGTATCAAAATGTTTGATCTTTCTAAAAAAATAACACTGAAACTACAACAGAACCTTAGTATGCTAATTAGATGTTTTACAGTGTCAGATTATCCATATTTCTTTTGTTCTTCATACTTTCATTTAGTTATTCCTCTCCATTATGCACATTAGATGCTCACAATTTAAAAAATGTATCTTGCTATATACAAAAATATTTATCTGTTTCTTTAATATCTAACATATTTTTATCTATCATCTATATCTATCTAATTATTTATTTATTTAGAGTCAGAGTCTCACTCTGTCACACAGACTGGAGTGTAGTTATAAGATTACCGTTCACTGCAGCTTCAGCCTTCTGGACTCAGGAGATCTTTCTGCCTCAGTATCCCAAGTGACTGGGACTATACCATCATGCCAGGCTAATTTTTAATTTTTTTTTCTAGAGATGAGGTCTCCTTAGGCTGCCTAGGCTGGTCACGATCTCCTGGCCTCAAGTATTCATCTTTCCTCGGCTTCCCAAAGTATTGTGATGATAGGTGTGAGATCTGACCAAATATAGATTGTATTTTAAATTATAGGATATTTCTAACTTTTTACCATCTAAATTAACCTTTTTTTAGAAATTAGTTTTCTTGGTAATTGATCAAAATAGGTAGTTCTTCTATGTACAAATGGCAGTCCTAATTAATAAATCATGGCCTAAAATAATGTTTTAACATTAGCAAAATATATTTTAGTTGTATTACATATTGTAAAGACAGAAATGCATAAAATTATCAAGAAAGAAAAATAATACAAAATTAAAATAACATTTTATGGGCAACCTCTTCGAATCCCGTCCCACTGTGGGAGCTTTTCTGACCTCACTAAAGCCTGCTTTCTCAAAAATAAAAATAAAAATAAAGAAATAAACTAACATTTTATTTAACTTGGGCATAATCTTATTAGCTTTAGGATGTATCCTAATTGTTTTTAAAAGTCCTATATTTCTATTAATCCACTGTTAAAAATTACGATTGAAATATGTGTACTGAAGAAAGGTTATAATTAAAAAGAAACAAATATATGAGAGAGAAAACTAGTTGTGTCCCCCCAACTAGTAGCTTTGTATTTATATCATGTATATTAATATACACACATATGTACACACACACATTCACACACACAGAGAGAGAGAGAGAGACAGAGAGAGAGAGAGAAGAGCAGGTGATAGAGAGAAAAAAAGGATATATTTGCAAAAAATATAGACTCTCCTAAAAGAGTCAATAAGCAAAATGCTGCCATTAGATGAAGAAAATCCAACCTTTATGCCAAATCACATTGAGAACGTCCCAAACACCTGGAAATTTTACCTCCAGTTCACTACGTGTCAGCTTGTTGCCATATTTTAGCTGCTACTTTACATCATAATGACATGGTAAGGAAGAGACAAAACTGCTGTTTCCCTGCTGACGATGTAATCAATACACACCTGTTTTCTGCTGGGAAAACTGCAGCAGTAGATGTGGTGGCTTTTTAACCTGAAAAACGATGACAAAGTAGCATGCTGAAAACGCATGAATTTGACAAACTTTCACATACTGTTTGCAAATTGAACAGAAGCAGTGGGATGCTGGCATATGTGACTATTTCTATGATGACAGATTATGATGCCCCAGGTAAAAGTTAGAATTATTCATGAAAAGGAAGAGGTAACCCAGTCAGGAGACAAACCTACAGGGTATATACTTCTTGGTTTCTAATATTCTTAAGTGTACTTTATTTTAATATAAAAGTTTCTTCTAAAAGCAACAGGCTTAAGTCAACAGTATACATAGAAGTAGGGTTATAGAGGATACATTAAACTTTGTTTCTGAACCATTTGGATATTTTTCAGACAAAATAATCTCTGAATATGATGTTTCCAGTAATTGTTTCAATTTGCTTTGAAATTAGTATATATGGACCACATATGTAAAGATAAGCTATGTCTGAATATAGTACACCATTAGTTATTGTTCCTCCAAATTGGGATGTATTATCCACCTCGTTGGTCAATTTCACGCAAAATTGAACAAATTGGCCACATGATCAAATTGCTTTTTTCCTTAGAACAGCCAAAATTAACACAACTAAAAACAATAACGAATTTTTGATCAATTAGATTTTGCCATTTATTTGTGTCTGTTTAAAGAATATTAGTATTTTATATTTACAGTGAAGATAAATCCTATAACATCTTAGAAATTATTAAAAAATTACTAATTGTTTTAGTAATTGTACATATATCTCTTTATCAATGATAAAAAGTAAAATTCAAGTGTTTCTACATTTACTGGTATCTATCAATACATTTATTAATTTATTAGCCAGTTAATATTCTTCATATCTGATCACACAAAAATAGTGTGCTTGCCTTCTAGTTCTAATTAAGACATGCTGGCATAAAGACATCTAACCAAAACCACTGGATTTTGAGGAAAAATTGCATTTTAACTGGAAATCATTTAGAAATTAGGATTTTCAACCATATTTTTCTGGAAAAATAGCAGAGTTTTTTTTTTTTGGTTGCTCTATCATGTTTGTTTTGTAGATTATATAATACAAAATTTAGTTGTTATTTATGCTATTTATATAAAACTGTATTAAAGAATAAAGTGGTTCTGAATGTGATGTCAAAGATTCCAACTACTCAAATCTGTTTATACCAAGTAATCATAATTAGTACTATAACAATAAGGGGGAAAATCCTATGAGATATCAAAAACTATTAACTTTCTTTTTTCAAATTTGATTAGTATATAAAATCCATCAGCTATTCAGTGGAGATTATAAGAGATATACCTCCAAACATTTCATCTGTCCTAAACAACCAATAAACCACCTCCATCATTTGCAATTTAGAATCTGCTATTTACTGAGAGATCAATTATACTGTTGAATTGCCTGTCATTACTTGTGTATAATTCCAAGTTTACTTCTTTATACACCTACTCCTTCTTGATTTGTTCAAGTATTTTAGTCTTTTTAAAAAATCATTCTTGTTTATTTATTTGTCCTTATTTTTGTTGAGTTTGTTGTTTGATTTCTTAAAATAGAATAAAAGGACATTAAAAGAAAACACCCTTAGCTATCTGATTCATTGCTATTCTCTAGATGTTGAGAAAATGAACAAATGAATGATCTAAATTGATCATTAAAGATGCTTAAGTACTTGACTCACATTGCCTACACTATGTAAAGTTTATTTTGACTAATTGTGGACATTTTATTTGTCCCTTTGTCAGTGATAAGAATACTGTCAAAATTGATTCTCAGTCAATATTGTTGACAAAACAGATACGTATCTTTACTTCTTTTTCCCACTAAAATTTATTTAGATACACAGAACAAAGCCATAATTTTAGACTCAGATATTCATAATATGTATTTGTGTTTGCTCTTCTTGAATATAGCAGAGTTCCCTTTAGTAGATATTGTTACTGCTATAATAGCCATAGTAATAGATACTAACATGGAAATTAGAGATTCTTAATATGGTACAGAAGAAAATCTCATATAAACAAAATTACTCTTGCAAGTATTCTATGAATTCATAGATATTGCACTTTTACATATCACCTAATAATAAATCCAATTCAAGCTGGGCTCGGTGGCTCAGCCTTAATCCCGCGCTTTGGGAGGCCGAGGTGAGTGGATTGCCTGAGCCTCGGGGTTCGAGACCCACCTGGGCAACTTGGTGAGACCTCATCTCTATAATAAATCAAAAAAAATCAGCCGGACATGGTAACGGATGCCTGTAATTCCGGCTACTCAGAAGGCTGAGGCAGGAGGATCGCCGGAGTCCAGCAGGTCGAGACTGCAGTGCAGTGCAGTGCACTCCAGTCTGGGCGACAGAGTGACTCCAATTCAAAAAAAAAAAAAAATCCAATTCAGCAGTTTTCCTTCTAGTTTTAAAGAGATAATTATTTTTTTCAGTCAACGAATAGTATCATTGACTTGTGTTTAAGGGAGTTTTGTTTAAAATATATATTTTAACTATAAGAAGTACACTTGGTATTTTGTCATATTTATACTATCAGAGGATATAAAAGTCTATATTATGGTATCAAATCTTAGGCTCACCCGAGAATATGCTAATTGAGTGAAGTCGTTAGGACAAATGCCCACACAACTAAACTTACTGTCTTTCTCTCTTAGGAGTAGAATTCAACTCGCTCAAACATATCAAGGTTCCTTTAAGTTTCCTGCTCCAAAAAGTGTAGACAAAAATCTGTCCTAACCTTGAATTCAGAGAAGTATTATGAGCTTGAACAAATCACTAATAACAGCTCACACAGAACTACCTTAGTGCTCCTCTTGTCTGTGTTAATTTTGATATATTTAGCTGGCTAGCCCATGCTTGACTTGTGTTTGGTCCATCTCCACTTTCTTGAATCCAACTGTGTTGGGATCTGACTCTGCCAAAGCCTGGTCTACACCATCTGCTCTGATTGACTGCCAGGATTCCCGGCTGCCCTGACAAGCCTGGAGAGACGTTCTGGTTTTTGTCTCTCCCGTGGATATTTGAGGTTTCCAAATAAGTGACCACTTGATAAGTAAAATATTACAGTGTCCCAATGATGGACAATAATACTTCTATTTCATTGATATTTAAGGGGATTTCCTTTTTAAAATGTCTAATATCTAAAGTATGATACTTGGTTTTAGGTGACAGAATTGACAATGAACGTTGATAAACTGAAACATATACCAAGTAGACCAGCACAATAATGCTAATTCTTATAACTTTATTAGATGAAAAATATCTAAAGAAATTGATCTGTGTATCCTGGAAGACAGACATTAACAAATATTATACTAGTGCTGACTTCATCTCAAAATGAGAAAAGAGTCTTAAATGTTCTATATCCTTTCACTAGATGTTCATCAAGTGAAAAACTCTTAAGTCAATCCAGTTAAGCAAATGTTTATAAAACTGCGAACACTTAACTATTCTCTAAACTTGGAACCTCAACACTCAAGACTGGCAGTGTCTGTTCATGAATTGTTAGAATATATAACATGTTTGTCTCTGAATTGATTAATCCATAATATCATCCTACACAGTGTTGATATAAACCTTTGTTTGCAATAGATATTTGTGTGCAAACTGTTTCAAGTCACATATTGTTCTTTTATTTTACTTTCCTCAGTTGTGAAATAGAAATATTTGCGATATTCATCTGAATCCTATTTCTATAAAATGTTCAGTTTTCAAACCTTTAAAAAAATCTTGACAATACTGATAATTTTGAAATTCTAAATTATAACAGCTCAATATGTTTTCTAATAGCTCAAAATAAGAAGACTTGAAGCACTTTTCAGATATTTATATTTACAATTGTTATATGGGTTATATTAATGCATTGAAGAAGAATATTTTATCTTTGTTTTCAATTCTGCTGCTTAAGATTGAACTACTTCCTTCTATAATTGAATATATTTTAGAAGAATAAAATTATAGTGATTCTTGCTTTGAGAGTCTATATTTTTAAGATGTGTTCATCCTGATTGTTGCAGGGTTTATTCATTGTAATTAACACATGACAAGACTTTCTGTTGATTATGTTTAAAACACTCCACAACTTGCAAATATGTTTTTCTTAAAAACAATATATAATCCATCATATTTTAACTGCATTTTCAGAAGCTGTGGAATCAAATTACCCATAGCAATATAAAAGGCAATATAATTGACAAATATTATAGTTGTTTAATCTAGAAAAAATGTTGCTTAAATTAGACTTGACATTTTTGTTTACTGTTTGCTTATATAGAGATGTTAAGCTGTTTTAGAAAACATTTTAAAGGACTAAATTGTAGGTAACATATACTTTAGGAAATATGAAATTATGCCAAGATTGGAAGACTGCAAGTTCTGTTTTTTTTTTCTTTCTTTTTCCTTCTATTTCTCTTTTTCTCTCACAGATAAATAAGCATATACAGATACACTCACACGTATTTATGTGCACCCACATGCATAAGTAGAAACTTTCCTTTTTGATATTAATACCAAAAAGGAGAAAAAAATAGCTCGGTGAATTAAAGGCAGCATCCAGGGGTAACATCCAGGAGGAAAGAAGAGTAGGGATTTGAATGAGATCCAGAAAGTTAACAAAACTAGAAACTTTGCTCACCAATATTATACATCATCTAATTTTCCAATCGTAGAAAACTAAGTTCATAAGGAGATAATGCTTCTTAACTTAGCAAAGGGCATACAATGACTATTATCTTTTTAATCTTTTTTTTATTTTAAAGATGTGGGGTACATTCAGGGTTAGATATACCAATATATCTTTCTATTTAGCGCCACACTTGATTTATTCATTCTTCAAATATATGTTAGTTAAGTATGAATTTGGTGACAAATTTGTTTTTCTTTATGTGTTAATGATGTACCACGAATACTTCCTAAAGGAATATTCCTAACCCTGAACTGTACCCCACATTATGCAGGTACCCTTGTTGATGAAGTGTGCCCCTCCTTCCCTAGCAGTTTCCCTCAACTGCCAATCCCTTTCTCATACTATTATGATAATTGTTCAAGGTCCGCTTATGAGTGAGAACATTTGGTACTTTGTTCTTTGTTTCTGTGATAGATCACCGAGTATGATCAACTCTAAATCTATCCAAGTTGCTGCAAAGTTCATGTGTTTGTCCTTCTTTTTGACTGCATAATATTCCATTATGTATATGTACCACATGTTTTATTTATCTGTATTTATCTTCCCTTCTTGCTAACACAAGTATGGGAGAAGGGAGAAGTAAGAGACCCAAAGAAAATACCATACAAAGGAAAACATCAAGAATATTACAGAAAGATTACCAAAATATAATATTAATTAGAGAATGTACAATAAATTAAAGTTCATATTGCACAGTAATTATATAAGAGAAAAGCATGGTGGATAGATCTCACAGTGATTCACTAATAGCTAATGGATAACAGATTATTTATATGCCAATGCTTAATGTTTGAGTGTAAAAATATTTAAAATGTATTGTAATTATGTAAATCAAATGACTAATAATATTAATTTCAATAACAAGAATGCATATACTTTAAATATGACACAATTATTTTTTATTTATTTTGATCTCAATCTTGTCTCCTAACCTATTTCCTGATAGTTTTTAATCTAAGCCATTAGAGAGATCATCATTCACCTAAAGTTTAAATCTAATTTATTCAGTTTCTAAAAGTCCTAAAAAGTATCATTTTCTATTAACAATTTAATTATCACAAGGCTGTTATTTATTTTTAAAACTACAATCCTTAGTCAGTATCCAACTGAGACCTCCATTTAACTTCTCCTGTTCCATCAAATACAAACAAATACCAATATATCTTTCTATTTAGATCCACACTTGATTTATTCATTCTTCAAATATATGCTAGTTAAGTATGTTAGTGACAAATTTGTTTTTCTTTATGTGTCAATTATGTACCACGAATACTTCCTAAAGGAAAACCAAGGAAGCATCATTTCTCTCCATTTCTGTAAAAACAAGATTTGTTATTGCTATGAACTCATGAATGTAATTTACTTTTTATTCTACACTTGCCTAATTCAGACAGATTTTTAAAAAATTTTTTTTTTTGGTTACTCATGAAATTTCCCATCATGCAATGAGTACATTTTGAGAAGATAAGTTAAATTTTACCTTGTGGGGTGCAAATATGAGGTCAAGGCAGCCCAGCACCAAATCTATATTGTACAAAAGACTAGATTTTTCAGACTAAGTGGATATGATCTGATGGCTGTTCCCTGTGACTAATAAGACTAATAAGACACTGATAAGACACTGATTTTAGCACAGTTAATAAATGATACTTTACAGCTTCCCTTGCAGCTAATATGACCAATGGAATTTCTTAAAAAGTTGTTTAAATGGGATTGTCGAAGCTGAGAAATGTGTGCTTTTTTTCTTTTACAAATAATATTTCTTTTTACCTGAAATAGTAATTAGATACAGAAGACTAAAAAAAAAACCCCTACTTCCTAAGAAAGGCAGAGAAGGTAGTGGTGATGGTGGTGGAACAAGAAGCTCCTGGATCCTGAATACCAATGGGACTTCCTTAACATCCTTTGACATCTACCTCAGAGTCCTTTTATGTGGGAGAAAGGAAATCACTATCTTGAAATTTCCAGTCATCTTGGATTTGTAAAATCATATATCCTAAATTACCTTTGTAATTTAGGAAAGGGTAACAGGACTACAGTTTGTGCTGGAAAAAGTTAGGAATAGAGTGAATTTTCAAACAAGAACAGGAAGAAACCTGTCTAAAGTTTAGTTGTGCTCAGGAGAATGAAAAGGTCATTTCGGTCACAAATAAATCTCTATTAGATTCTCATACTTTAACAAATAAAGAAGATTAGATAGATGATAGATAGAAAGACAGATGATAGACTGATAGAGAAAGATAAAAGAAAGAAGGATTTTAAGACATTGAATGTATTCTCCTTTCTTCACAGAATCCACAATGCAAGTTAGATTTTTCTTGAATATAAATTGGTAAATGAATGTTAATATTATAACATAAGAGAATAAATCCATGTTTTGAATACAAAAAGTGCAATTTTCATTCAGGTATAATAGATATATAACTTAAAGTATGTAATGCTGCTTTTTTAAAAGTCAGTAAACATAAAATGCAAGTTCATTGATGTCTATCTACTATCTAATTTACAGTCACTAAAATGTACTATTTTTTAAAAATTCCATAAATTTTGACAAACACTAAGATGTAAATATCTATCACAACATTCAAGATATAGAATAGTTTCACTGCTTCAAGAAATTCACTTGTGTTGCCATTTTGTTATTAGTTTCTCCCATACTACATTCCACAGATGACTGATGTCCTTTATTTAAGTGGAATCATTCAATATGTAGTCTTTGGGTGTGGCTGCTTTTACTTATATTGTCTTGTAGATTCATCTGTACTATTATGTATATTAATAGTTTCTTACTTTTTATATTTCAGTCTATGAATGTACCAAAATTTGCTGTCTAATTACAAGGTAAAAGACAATTTAAAAAAAAAAAAATTGGCAATTATAAAAAGAGTGACTATAAATATTTGCATGATGTTTCTATTGTGTCAGTACAAATTTTTACTTTTTAAATCATATGGTTGATAACACCTTCACTTCATAAGAAATTTCCCCACTATTTTCTTAAGTAACCATACCATTTTGCATTTTTATCAGCAATAAATAAAAGTTCCTGTAGCTCTGCATCCATGTCAGCACTTAGTATTGCCTTTATTTTTTTTTAATTCTACTTTATTTTTTAAATCATTATCTAGTGCAAATGATGTAAGATGACATACGGATTTAGCTTCCTACTTCAAACACTATCTCAGTCTCAAATCAGGTGATCAGGCCCATAAACTTGATTTTATTTTCTTAAAAACTATAACATAAATTCTTAGCGAATGGACAACATTTTCTTAAACATGACAAATTTATCTTCTAAAATCTTTAAAATTTATGTTCACTTGACCTCTGAACCTTTGAGTCCCCTCTTCCTCATCTTAGGTCATTATATAATCCCCCCATATTACCAATTCTATGTTAACATTTAAAATAGCATACAAGCTCTGATAATTAAGTTCGTGAACTCATCCTGGAAAAAATGCTATATACCTCATTGCTGTATATCACTAGAGTCACCTTCTAAATACCCGCCCCCACCCCCCTTGGGAAGCTATACACCTACACCAATGGCTAGTCCACCCATCAAAGCAATTTTGGAATCTGTCTTGAATGACCGTCACAGCTGTCATCATATTAACCTTGATGTCCTGAATGCCATCAAAATGTCTTCCTTTCAATAGTTCCTTTATCTTCAGGTAAAGACAAAAGCCATTGGGGGCCAGATCAGGTGAGTAGGTAGGGTGTTTCAATACAGTTATTTTTTTACTGGCGAAAATTTCCCTCACAGACAGTGCTGTGTGACCTGGTGCATTGTCATGATGTAATGGCTCATTTGGAAACATTTTTGCACACACCTTTCTCATGCCAAGGTTTTCAGTAAGGATTTTCCTAATTGTTTCTCTACTGATGTTTATTTGATCTGCTATGCTTCAGTCTGCCGACATTTTTGATGCACAATTCAACAAATTTTTGCATTGTCAATTCTGCTTGTTACTGACTGTTCTGATCTCTCTTCATTGGTGATGCTTTCTGTCCTCTCAGAAAAACATTTAATCCATTTGTAAGCTGCCATTTTCCTCATGGTATTATCACCATAAACTTGGACTAACATGTCCCTGATTTCACTTCCACTCTTGCCAAGTTTAACAAGAAGTTTAATGTTTATTTGTTGCTCACAACGGCACACAAAATTATGCAACAATAATGAACCCACTCAGCAAGGTACTGCCACACATCGAGTTGAACAGAGCTGTGAGACACAGATATACCAAGGTTATGAAACTTTATTGAGCTGTTTGTACAGTGTTGCCAACATAAGTGCACAGTGGCAAGTTCGCAAACTTAATCATGAGACCTTATACTCATGCTGTTACACAAGCAAACTGGCATTTGGTCTTCACATACATTGATTCAAAGGCAAGTAAACAGAATATAGGTTTAAAAAAGTTTTGAAAGACACATTACCAACTCAATCTCTGATAATCTAAACATATATATACGCATATGCAAGGTGAATGTGAATACACACATATGTAAGGATATACATGTTTACACATATGTGTTTTTGTATGCATATATTTGTAGAATATGAAACAACTACATATAAATAGAAAACTGAAACAATTTCCTAGAATATGAAAAAATTACACGTACATAGAAAATTGTAGGCTGGGCATGGTGGCTCACGCCTATAATCCCAGTATATTGGGCGACCGAGGTAAGAACATTGTCTGAGCCCACATGTTTGAGACCAGCCTGGACAACTTGGTGAGATCTTATCTCTACAATAAATAAAAAAATTAGCTGGGCTGGTGGTGCATGCCTGTAGTTCCAGCTACTTGGAAGGCTGAGGTGGAAGGATCGCCTGAGCCCAGTGGGTTGAAGCTGCAGTGATCATGAGCATGCCACTGCACTCCAACCTGGGCAACAGAGTGAGACTCCAACTAAAAAAGTATATATTTAAAAATAAAATAAAATAAAATATTTTATTTCTGTGAGCTTTAATGATGACAATGATGAATTTTCCTGAAGGTATTGTTTTCACTTAACCATATTGATCTTTTTTGATTTCTGTCAAATGGTATTGAAAAACATATCAATTATGAGAAGAATAAAAAATATTACAAACTATATGCTTTTATTTATTAAAAACTGCATATTCATATACATCTCAGATCACATTCCATATACAGTTTTCCTTTTTTTCTTTTTTTTTTTTTTTGAGTTGGAGTCTCTCACTGTCGCCCAGGCTGGAGTGCAGTGGCGCACTCATGGCCTCTGAAGTCTCAACCTGCTGGCTTCAGGTGATCCTTCTGCCTCAGCTTTCCAAGTAGCTGGAACTACAGGCACATGGCACCATGCATGGCTAATTTTTTGATTTATTGTAGAGATGAGGTCTTGCCAAGTTGCCCAGGCTGGTCTCGAACCCGTAGGCTCAGGCAATCCTCTCACCTCAGCCTCCCAAAGTGCTGGGATTATAGGCATAAGCCACTGTGCCTGGCCTACAATTTTCTATTTACATGTAATCGTTTCATATTCTACAAACAGTTCTTTGGTATAAGGTATTTAAAACAAATACAGGTTGTGGTTTGGAGGACCATCTCAAAAGCTAAAAGTAATTATTCACTAACTGATAATTTTTAAAAAATTTGTCACATGGACTTCATTGATTAATAACTAAATATAATTAAAGTTAATTTTATTGACTCTAGAATTTTTAAATTATCAATAATTTTATAGCAGTTAAACTGTGTATAGACACAATGTGAAGGTAAACAGTTATAAGTGAGTACAAAGTTTAACACGCACAGTACTTTGGTATCCTCAAAAAAGATATACTTAAAATTGCTGCTTAATTTCATGACCCACTGTCATATTTATATTTATGCAAACTAATAGAAGAGTATTTATATCTCATGCTTTATGCTTCAGCACTCAAATAATTATTGATGCAAAATGAAATAATTACTTTTAATTTTTATGGTACTTTTGCAGTGTTACTTTGTGTAGACATAAAAAACACACTTAGTTTTAATTACTGGTACAAATAAAACAATTACTTGTTCAGTTTTGCAAAATTATTTTAAAATATGTGCTTTCAAGGTATTGTTTCACAAAGGTAAATAAATATTTATAAGTAAGAAATATTACTTGGTACAGCACTTTTTCACTGTGACTTTTTTATTTATAAATAAGCCCCATGGCATTAATTAATACTATTCATTTACTTTACATAGGGGCTTAATTTAATTTAATTTAGTCAACCAATAATTTAAGCCCATTCTAAACTTTTAAAGAGGTTTATATTTCTCTCTACTACTTCCCAAATTTGTGTATAACATCTTAGAATTACACAGCAACTTAGAATTCTGCAAAAAATCTCTCTGGCAGGATCAACCTCTTTCCGTCTTCCAAATTCACTTAGCATTAATCTCCAGTAAACTGCTTTTACCTGTCAGAATTCCTGTGCCCCTCGTTAACTATGGTTTGCCTATTATTTCATTAATAATATTTATTAAAAACTGCTAAAAGTTTACTTTTAAAGTTCAGTTTTGTTTTTTTGGGGGGTTAGTGATAAAAAGTATAGAAAAATGTCCTCTTGCTTTTCTATTAGGAGTCTGTTTTTTTTCTCATGTAGTAAATTCTACCTGAGGAACACATTTGCATGTTTCTGTATGTTGAAATTGACTGAAATTTTTATTCTCATTCAGTTCTGCAGGCTACTATTAATTTTTGCTGATTTGAGTCTCTTATCCAATCAAATGATAGCTCAGTAATGCATAATATATAAAATTACTGCAGTATTCTATAGTCTCTGTAGTTAAATAGTCTGATCACATTACCTGTGGTGGATGTCTACTAGATACCAGATGCCATGTTTCCCAATCATTGCTTATTATGGTTTTGCCATATCTATGTATTACTGGAAATTATATTTTAACATATGATCTAAAGGATCACAACCCTGTGCCTAGAATTTCAGTAACACAGATATAATTGAGGCTCTCCTGTTGTGTCTACTTGCCAGGTTTCTGAATAACTTTAGGAGGAAGATGAAATTGTTGCGGTTTTGAAGCTGTCATCAGAACCAAATGTAGCCTATGCAGATATATTTTATTAGCATTATTTTTAAGAATACAAATGCTATAGCCTTATAATTTTATAAACAGTTGGAGAATAAGAATCTTATCTACTTCTCTCTCTTATTACTTATTGCATTACTAGAATGTGTCATATTACCTGGACATAGTAGACATGTAAGATATTTGTTGAACTAAGATATGCCAAAATAAATTTAACTTTTAAAGAATATAATTAAAATGTTCAGCAATATCATAACATGGCATTATATATGCATGTATATGTATCATTATGTACTATTGAAGTACTAGCATTATTATGTAAATTTGTCATTCCATTTACTTTCTATGTTTACTTTTTTATTTTACATTTGTATTTTTCAAAATTGTTTTGCACTCCTCACACACCTGCGTAGGAAGCTTGACAAATTTTTGGATTACCTTCTCAGAAATTCTGATTTTGTGGGTCTGGAAAGGTGCTTCATAAAGTGACATTTTAGCAAAACTATATGGTAATTCTAATGGAATCAGTAATATTTGTCTGTGCTAAATAGAGGGCAATGAATTTTCATATTATCATAATTTTATTTTGCAGAGGAATTTGGTTCTCTTCTCTGTTAGATGCAATTCAAGTTCAGTCTGAATGTGAGACTTGGATTTGCTGAAGTTCATTCTCTAAGATCACCTGTGATCCAGGGAGCTTAGAAAACTCAGATTTAAAACTTACAAACCCAGCACTACTTCATGTGCGGCTGTGGTGCTACAATTACAACAGCCAGTTCTTTTTCTATGATTCCTTATCCATATCTACTTTATTCGTTGAAAATACAACAAACTAATAGAGAGATTTATTTGTGACCAAAATGTCCTCTTCATTCCCCTGCGCTCAACTAAACTTCCTGACTGTAGGCCCCTAGTCTCCATTTTCTTAAAGCATTTACTTGAAACAATTTTGGATTACAAATTCTTTCTCTATCACTTTAAGATGTAAGTCTTCTCCCAGCCTCTTGACAGTTTCACAACCCAGGAATGTTTATTTAGAGAATCTGAGAGCCATCCCTTTGAGATGTAGTCAAAGAAGAGAGTGCTGTCTCTGAATCTTTGTGAGAGGGCAGGAGTCTACTTCCATAAGCACCAATTAGCACACACAAATGGCTCATCATTATCCACCACTCTTCCCCAAAATGTCCTCCAGTACTTTTCCACTAGCTCACCTTTCTCACTTTTTGTTTCAGTAGAGGTGAGTTCAATCTTTCTTCCATATTGTAATAGTCGTCAATAAAGTCTTCCTTGTCTGTCTGCCCAGTGCAATTTTTCTTTGGTTAGTTATTTCTTTTCTTTGATAGTACAAGAGAAACTCCTACATTACCAAGGAAAACCTTAACAATTCAGATACTTTCTGTTTATAATATCAGAAGACACTTCAGCTCCAGGATATATGGCTAATCAATTGCTGTTTAATTAGATTTATAATTGCTAGTGATTCTATCATTATAAATTGCAGTTGATATTGATGTGTCACTTTAACTTATCTCCATAATCTCAAGGTATCATAAAATCCCCACAGAAGGCTTCTTTCTAGAAGTTCCACTTTTGCATTACTAGTGCTTCTTAATTCAAGTAAAAACACATAAAATATGAAATTGATCAAGGATTCTTTGGGAAAGCGGATAGTTATTGCTACTCTCCAAGTTTCAGTTTGCAGATGTTCTTTCTGAGTTTGATGAATTAAAGCAATTTACTCAGAAAATTCCTCACACATTATTTTAAAATTATAATATGAGCATCTAATTAAAGAACAATGGCTATTAAAAAAATTGTAAAAGTTGATTCATTCTACCAAAGGGAAATATATTCTCAACATGCCCTAATTTTAAGAAACTATCAATTGAATCACTGAATTTTCTCTAGGCTCTATTATAATATTCTTCAAAGAAAGAAAATAAACAAAATGAAAATTGATGAAATTAAAATAATTTTTGCCTAAGTAGAAATTGTAACAGTATTGTTGATGTATTCAAATAATATTCAGATTGTTACAAGACAGAAGCAACCATAAGTTGGCATATAAATCATAATATGAGGTCATTATAGATTTAATGGGAGGAGCAATTAAGTTTCAATATGTAAGGGAGTGCTTTGGGAAATTTAAATTTGTTTTATAACCTCATTATATGAAAAATTAGTTATATAGTTGAAGCACATATTCACAGCTTAGGGCTTCCTTAAACTACAACAGAAAATTGTTTAATCTTTGGAAATGGGTTATATAGCCATACTTTTACAAATATTTCCCATGAGACTGATTTTTTTTCTAACTTGAAAAAAAACTTACCTCAAATATGTAATAATGTTTAAAATGTGTACTTAAAGAGTTTAAAGTGTGTATACAAACCACTCTATGAGCAGCGAAACAAAATGAAATAACTTCTCTCCTCCTTTTCATATTATATACCACTTGTCTCACCGATCCTAACTTCCTTTCACATTTATCACAGTTAATACTCAATAAATGTGCATCCAGTTTTTCTTCACATTCCTTATTTTGTGACTTCACATTTCTCAATACATTGAAAGAGATGGTTGAAAATCACAGCTAGCAGATACTGTGCTTTGCATCGTCTTAGTTTAGAAGTTCTAACATATCTGTCTAATAGAGGATTTGTTCAAGTTTCCATTTAATCAAAATTCTTAGTCACTACATATTGAGTTGTTAAATTGAAATCAGCTTTCGACTACAACAGGTATCTTTTTCCCAGAACTCATAGTTCTCTAACATTTGGAAATTGCCCTGGAAAGAAGCTGTGGACTAATTAAAAATAGGTTGATCTTTGTTTTTTCAGTTTATCTGGAAGGGAAAAAAAGGAGTCAATGTGTCTGTTTAGTTGTTGTTGTTTTTTTTTTCCCCCTAAAGCAAACATTTATTCCAGTAAAATTGTCTTTTTCCCCTTAAAAATTTTTTTTTTTTTTTTTTTTTTGAGTTGGAGTCTCACTCGGTCGCCCAGACTGGAGTGCAGCGGCCGCTCCCGGCCACCGCAGCCTTGACCTGCTGGGCGCCGGCGACCCTTCCGCCTTAGCCTTCCAGGTAGCTGGAACTTCAGGCATGCGCTACCACACCCGGCTAATTTTTTGATTTATTGTAGAGATGAGATCTCGCCAAGTTGCCTGGGCGGGTCTCGAACCCACGGGCTCAGGCAATCCACTCACCTCAGCCTCCCAAAGCGCGGGATTACAGGCTGAGCCACCGAGCCCGGCTTTCCCTTAAATTTTAACTAGTTTTTATTTTCAAAAGTATTTAGGAGCAATATTCATTAATAAAAACTACATTAACTGGCTTTAAATATTTTAAGTAGACATAAGAAATACGTATCTTTACTATGTGTATCTAGAAATGCCATTTTACTTTCAGCTTTATATATTTACTTAGATTTCCTCATTTTTTAATGTCCTCAAACTTTTAAGTGGAAGCAATTTTATTCTCGCTAAAGTACTAATGTTTATAACTAAAACAACACAAAATATTGAGTAAGATCAGAATTCCTGCTTGCTGAATTCATTCCCACAGCTCTTCAATATAAAATAATTTTGCAAAGTTGAAATTTTAATATACAATATTTGGTTGTGTAGCAGTGCTTCCGATAATTTATCAGCTGCATAAATTATGTACGTGGATGAGATTGTAAATTAGTAAAAGGAATCCAGGTTATTAGTAGGGGGAAAAATATGGAATGATTTTGGAATATGGCAAGGATGAGATATGGACATATCTGTGGGTCACTGCTTTCCTCCTCGAAATTAAAATAACAAGGGATTCAGGAATCCTCAGAATTCGGCAGTCTCCTTGGTTCATTGCTACTTCTATACCTAAATTGAGAGATGGAATAACTGTATTACTAATATTGATGATCATCATCTAATTACATTGGCCTTACATTTCCCTCCATTTAATATGGAAAATTGCTTTAGCTATAAAATGTTCATTTTTTTCTATTTTTAAAATGTAGTCTCTGTATTTGAATCTATAATCTCCTAAAGTATTGAATTACGTGGTTTGACTTTACACTACTTGAAGATTAAGTATTTCCTTTTGTTCCTTTTAAATTAACCTTCCATTAGTTTTGAGTGATCTCTCCTTCTTATATTATGGAATAGCACATAAAAAAGGATCTTATCAATTTTTACTATACCCTTCACAATCTTAAATAACTCAATTATATTCACTCTATCTCTTCACATTTCCAGGCTAAATAATCTTTGCTTCCCTACTTTCCTTTTGTATATGCGCAAGTTTCATTCTACTTTTACCATCTTATGTGTCCTTTTGTGAACTCTTTCATTTTTATCTTCCCCTGGGGGATATATCTTAACTTAAGACAGTGTTTCACATTGGAAGATTCTATATATAATTATAACATACATCAGTGCTATTAATTTGCATTTATATACCATTTCATTTATGCAAAGTGCTTTGCAGTTTATCTTCACAATATTGCTGGGAACTTATTAGCATATGTTTTTGGAAAGAGAAAGTACAAAGGGGTTGAAACTAACCCCAAATCACTAGAGGTACATCTAAATCATCCTTTTAAAACAAGAAAAAAAATGATCTTTTTCATTTAAATAATCTATTTAAAATGCTAATTTGATTGATGGAAACTTACTAAAAGGCCTTGTTAATTTTCTAGCAATAGAAGGAACAAGTGAACAAAATGATAATTTTGATACAGTTATTCTTTTCAAACTAGTAAGACCACTTTTTAAATGTGTGTGAGTAAATTAGGAAAGTATAACTTTGTCACTTATTTTAAGTTTACAGTAATTTTATTCAAAGAATAATTTCTAATATTTTAAAAACTTAAAATAATTGTACTCAAAATTAATTGGGGTAACCTAAAGCTAGCAGATTTCAGCATTTTATTCTAGGGAATGTCCCATTTCCATATTTTTGTAGATTAGGATTGATTGTTGTGATGATTTGAGTTACACAACCATGTTCTGGACTCTTGGCTTCATGCAAATTTACCATATTAATTCCTGAGTTTTCTGTCATGTCCAAAATGAAGGTTTAATAGTATGTACTGTCTCGACTGGTGAAATCAGAAGGGCCTCCAACAGTTTGATTACAAGTGTTACTATCTTCTCTTTGTTCCTACATTTCCCTCAGGTGAAGTCCCTGCTTATTCCTGAGAAGCAGGTTGCAGTTCCCTGCCAGCCCAAAAAATGATTCAAACAAGTCCGAAACATTATAACTCAGGGGCCAGCGGACACCTGCTTCCCACAGACCCTGGCTATTCCCTCTGTTCTGGATGTAATCCTTGTGTGGTCCCGCATGGTATGTGTTCTTTCTCCTATCTGAAGTAGTGTATGTGACATATAAAATGCTATGGATCTTCTCTGTTTAGTGTTAGATGTCATGTATTTAGCCATCTCTATAATCTTAGAGTGAGAATATCTCACACACTGAGAGGTGCTAAAACATTACATAATTTCAGTTCTTGCATCACTGGATACTTTGTCCACCAATGAACAACAGCCTTAAAGAGTAGTTCATTTGTTAGCATGCTTATATCCCATAATGTTATATTTAATTGTAGAGATGTGACTATTTACAAATAAGTATGAAGATTTTCTAAGAAGATTTTTTTTTTTTAAATCCAACAGGCCTTAGGAGTAGTCTTTGGAAGGTAAGTTATTATGATAAAAGCAATCTCTTTGGGCAGCTACAGTTTTTTCTAGGGTACTAAAATTTCTGCATTTTTAAGAACCACCATGAAAATTAGCTAATTTCAGTTTGGCGTGCAGATAAACCACAAAGAAAAATTAAAATATCCCAGGAATAGAAACAGAAAAAGCATAGTAATAAACACTAAATTTACTGAAAAGTTGCTATGTGACAAAACAAATATTAGATCATTATCTCAATTTATTTACATGATAATTCTAAGTTATTTTCTTATTTAAAACATAAATCTAATTCTAAGATATATTATGTAACTTTTTCAAAATTTGTACAGTTGAACCGTAGAACCCTATTGGTTTTAAAAATATATTTTTTATTATTTCAGAAAACAAAACACAAGAAACAAAGGGATAGGAAGGAAGGAAGGAAAGAAGGAAGGAGGGAGGAAAGAGGGAGGAAAGGGAGGGAGAAAGGGAGGGAAAAGACATATTAGGGGAATATAGTTTTGTTATCTTTTTTCAATTTTTAGGTGTAAACAATGAAAACCATGACAATAGGCTGATTCTGGTACTCATCTGAAAAACAAATCTTCAGTTTCCCTTTCAGTAATTTACTATGATGACTAGTGTTCCTCCTTAGCTATTTTTTAACCACTTATTGTTGAAAAGTATGTGAGAAGTGCTACGTAGAGAAAAAGCAAATTTAAATCTAGAAATAAAATTAGGCATTATAAAGTACCAGAACCATCAACTTCTAATATCATTGAAAATGCCCAGACGTCCTCTTGAAAAAGTCTTCATCTTGCTTTTCGGTCTCTTCTAATTAAAATGGCTTTTTCTTAAGTACCAGCATTAAAGATATGGGTAAAAGCTCATTTATAGTCAGATATTTGATTTTATGTAGATACACATCTAAATATAATATTTAAGTATGTATTTTTTCTATATTGAACATTTTTCTTATGACATTAGATCTGCAGTCTCATATACGGTAACCTGGAAAAGCTTAGAAAAATAATGTGTATCATATTATTTATATGGAAAATGCATTCCCAATTCTAAACGTAGGATATACTTATTTATACTTTTAATGTAGCAAGGGGAGACAGTAGTGCTTTTCTTAAAAAAAAAAAAAAAGAAAAATCACAAGTTTTGAAATGCAATGTGATTGGAATAGATGCTTAGCACTTTTCTTTTTAAAACAGGGGCGTACAGTGCCCTTTGCAAAAACATTCACAACTCTTGAATACTTCTCAGTTAATAATCTTATGTTTTAAAGCATTCGATGGAGGTGATATTACACACATTGATTTGGTCTCACATTTACTATATCATTATAATTATTTGGCAAATTAATATAATGTGATTTAGGCCAAGATTGATCAAAGGTTCTTTCTATCCTCCAACCTGCAAAATATTTGCTCAGTTCTCTTGACTTTAGAGCGAATGTAATCAACATTTTGTTTCCAAATAGGAAACAGAAAAACAGATATAAATGCTTTCTGCTGCTATTTCTCAAGTTTAAAAAAACTTCTGAAACAAACAAAAAAATCTTCCAGTTTCCTTCAATATTTGTATGGCTATTAAGAAATGTAAAGTGCTTTTTTGAGATATGTATCTACATAGTAGGTACCTTTTATAGAAAATTAATGGGTCTTTCTGTGACTATTTCTACAGTCCAATATTTCAGACTTCCTGGATTGTAGCAATGCATCCTGCGAATGTATTACAAGTAGAGACATGCCCTTACCTTC
This sequence comes from Tarsius wallacei, assembly GCA_963574415.1. NCBI lineage: Eukaryota > Metazoa > Chordata > Mammalia > Primates > Tarsiidae > Tarsius > Tarsius wallacei. The sequence continues at coordinate 22,991 of CAUYQG010062973.1, read as the reverse complement.
ACCTTCAGCAGGCCCAGGGAACTTGTACTCCCAAGGATTTACTTTGTACTACTTGTGAATAATTAGCTATAACTATTTATGTACTAAAGTTTCAAACTAAAAATTCATGAAGCTACATCAACTCTCGTCACAGTAAATTTCTATTTTAGTGATTTTTAAATTTATTTTTAATTTTGTATAGCTTTATCATTTGTCAAAAATGTCAACAATTACTGACAGTCTGGTCATTCGCAAAACATTATTTTTAAAAGTCAGAATATTTATAATTTAGCATAAACACCTATTTGTACTTCAACCCTATTGCTTTATGTAGTTGAGTTACTGGTAAGCAATTTGAACTTAATTCTTTAGCCTAATATTTTCTGAACCTGTGACATTCTTCTAAGTTCTTTTGTCCTAAGTATCGCTAGGTCGCCGTAAGTAATATATTTATTTTAGACTCTTTTCCCCCATGAACATCTGTCAAATAACAGGCAAAATGATTTACATTGTGTAATATATAAAACCATAAATACATAACCAGAAAAATTATTAAGATAGCCTGTACAAAACTAAACTCTCTTAACATGACATCAGTTGCGTGCATACCACACTTAGAGAAAGACTGCTCTGGGAATATTGTCGAAGAGCCTTCTATCACAATATTCCTATTTTTAATAAACTAACTGGTGGCAGTACCACCGACACATTGATGGGGTTTAATGATGGAGTCAGGGCAATACATTCTAAAAGTTGAAGTTTCCAAATAGATCTGTGTTATGGTAGTTTAAAAGAAAATACAAGACATATAATGGAAGTAAATTCAGCATGTCTTAGTATCTGTACAAGTGCATATATTAATTTCCTAACGCAGTTATAAAACATTGCTATAGACTTAGTGACATTGACATTTTCAATTTGTCTTACGGTTCTGGATGTCAGAAGATCAGAATACGTTTTATAGGCTATAATCAATGTGTTGGCAGAGTCATGTTCCTTCTGGAAGCTACAGGTAAAAGTCCATTTTCTTGTCTTTTCCAGCTATTAGTGATTTTCTGAATTTATTGGTTCATGGCCCCTTCCTTCATGTTGAAAGTACATAACCCCAACCTCTGATTCTGTCATAGTATCTTATCTCCTACGCTGATATTCCCGTATTGTGAGTACATTAGCCCTACCTGGAAAATTCAGGATGATCTTCCTATCTCAAGATCTTCAACTTAATGGTATTCAAAAAGGCTCTTTGTTATGTAAGATATAACACAAGTGCAAGTTTTGGAGACTGGGACATGGACGCCTTGGGAGACTATTACTCTGTTTACCACACACAGTATGTGAAAATGAAAATCACATCAACTAATTACAGAGAATTAGGACAGATAATGATTAAGGATACAGGGTGAAGAGCCTGAGTGTGAAGGGTTGATAATTAACTCAGCTATTCAGTTTTGGATACTGTAGACCCGTGCTCAGGATAGAATTCAGAGATGGAACTCTAAATACAGAACTGTTAATTTCAGGAGACATTAGTATGAAGGTAATAGTTTAATATGTTAGACTGGCTAAGATTGATATAAGAAAAATGTATAGGCAGAAGATTCTGGAATTGAATCTGAAGAAGAAATGAGAAGTAGTAAAGGATTAAAAGAGACTACGTGGACATTAAGAACAAGGAGGAAAGTGCTTTAGTGAGGACTGTCAAGGCAGAGTCAGATAGGATAGAATCTGAGCAACAGTTACTGAATCAATGGGAAGAAATAAAATTAAATAGATTGAATATATACGTGCCTAGAACTCAATCTATGACATAACTTAGCTTCCTCTTGTCTTAGATAGATTACATCTTCTCATTTTTTTTTCCTTTTTAAAAAATTATTTTATTTTATTTTTAAAATGTGGGGTACAAATAAGGGTTGGGTACATACATGATCATCGTATAGGTAAAGTGTGGATAACCTTATTGATGTTATGATCCCCCTCCCCTGGCAGTGTCCCACTATTGTCAATTCCTTTCTTATGGTATTATGATAAATATTCAGGGTCCACTTATGAGTGAGTACATGAGGTACTCAGATCTTTGTTTCTGTGATAAATCACTGAATATTATAGTCTCTAATTCCATCCAGGTTGCTGCAAAGTTCATAATTTTGTTTTTCTTTATGGCTGCATAATATTCCATTGTATAAATGTACCAAATTTTCTTTATTGAGTCCACTTTCAAAGGGCAGCACAACTGGTTCCATGTTTTTGCTATTGTGAATAATGCTGCAATAAAAATGCATGTGCAGGTATCTTTTTTATAGAGTGATTTGAGTTCCTCTGGGTATATTCCCAGAAGAGGGATTGGTTGCTGAGTTACATGGAAGGTCGATTTTCAGATTTTTTAGAAACTGCTACACTGTTTTCCACAGAGGTTGTACTAGTTTACATTCCCACCAACAATGTAAAAGTGTTCCCTCTTCTCCACATCCTCTCCAGCATCTGTTGGTTTTTGAGTTATTAATGATGACTGTCCTGACAGGAGTTAAGTGGTATCTGAGTGTGATTTTAATTTGCATTTCTTTGATGATTAGTAAGACTGCACATTTTTTCATGTAACTGATGGCTGATCATATGTCTTCTGAAAAGTGTCTATTCATATCTTTTGCCCGTTTTTTAATAGGGTTGTATTTTTTTTCCTTTTGGCACGTTTGAGTGCCTTGAAGATCAATGTTAGAACTTTGTCAGATATACAGTTGGTAAATATTTTTTACCATTCTGTGGGCTGCCTCCCCCACCTCTTGATGGTTTCTTTCTCTTTTTTTTTTTTTGCAGAAGCTTTTCACTTTGTTGAGATCCCACTTGTCTATCTTATCTTTTTGGTATTCGTTTTTGGAGAGTTGATCAGGACTTGGTTGCCTATTCCAATTTCTGTAAGAGTGTTTTCTACACTTTCTTCTAGAATTCTTATAGATTGTGGTTTTACATTTAGGTCTTTGATCCATTTTGAGTTGATTTTTGTGTATGGTGATAGGTAGGGATCTTGTTTCAGTTTTCTGCCTATAGTCAGCCAGTTTTCCCAGCACCATTTACTGAATAGGTTCTCCTCTCCCCTTTGGTTGTTGGTGGAGGTTTTGTTGAAAATGAATTGGTTGAGGAATTGAGGTTTTGCTTTAGAATCTCTATCCTGTTGCATTGGTCTTTATGCCTGTTCTAGTACCAACACCAGGCTGTTTTGATTACTGTAGCTTTATAGTAGAGTTTGAAGTCTGGAAGTGTGATACTTCCCACTTTGTTTCTTTTGCTGAGAATTGTTTTGGCTATTTGTGGCCTTTTACGTTTCCATATGAATTTCTGTATTTTCATTTCGAGGTCTGAGAAGAATGATGCTGGTAATTTAATAGGTATTGCACTAAATCTTAGATTGTCTTGGGTAGGATGGACATCTTAAAAATGTTATTCTTCCAATCCATAAGCATGGAATATTTTTTTCATTTGTTTGTGTCTTCTTGGATTTCTTTAAGCTGTGCTTTGTAGTTTTCATTGTAAAAATCATTCCCTTCTTTGGTTAGGAAGGTGCCAAGGTATTGCTTTTTTTTTTTTTTTTTTTTGACTATTGTGAAAGGGATTGTGCTTTTTACTTGGTTCTCTTCCTGCTTGTTGTCAGTGTATAGGAATGTGACTGCCTTTTGTACATTTCCTTTACACCCTGAGACTTTACCAAAGTCCTTTATCAGTGCAAGGAAGTTTTTGACAGATTCTCTTGGGTTTTCAAGGTATAGGATCATGTCATCCACGACAAAGGATAACTTAGCTTCCTCTTTTCCTATTTGGATACCCTTGATTTCCTTCTCATGTTTAATTTGTCTAGCTGGGACTTCCAACACAATGTTGAATAGGAGAGGTGAAAGTAGGCTGGTTTATCTTGTTCCAGTTTTCAGGGGAAATGCTTCAAATTTCTGTCTGTTCAGCAGTATGTTGACTATGGGCTTATCATAGATGGCTCTTACTATTTTGAGGTATGTTCCATCTATGCCTTGGTGTTCAAGGGTTTTTATCAAGAAGTGATGTTGGATTTTATCAAAAGCTTTTTCTGCATCTAATGATAAAATCATATGATTCTTGTTTTTACATTTGTTGATGTATTTAATTACATTCATGGTCTTGTGGATATTGAACCAGCCCTGCAACCTGGGGATGAAGCCTACTTGGTCATGGTGGATGATTTTTGAGATGGATTGTTGAATCTGGTTTGCTAGAATCTTGTTAAAAATTTTTGCATCTGTGTTCATCAAGGATATTGGCCTGTGGTTTTCTTTCTTTGATGGATCTTTACCTGGTGTAGGTATCAATGTGATGTTAGCTTCATAAAATGATTTGGGGAGAGTTCCATCTTTCTTGATCACCTAGAATACTTTCAATGGGGTTGGTATCAGCTCCTCTTTGTATGTTTTGTAGAATTCTGCTGGGAAACCACCTGGTCCAGGGATTTTTCTTTTTGTTGCTAGTTTTCTTATGACAAAGTCAATTTCCTGGGCTGCTATTGGTCTATGTAGCGTCTCAATTTCTTCTTGCCTCAACCTTGGGAGGTAGTGTGCTGTCAGAAAGTCCTGCATTTCACTTAGGTTTTCAAGTTTGTTTCCGTACAAGTGTACAAAGTAATCTCTGATAATCTTTTGTATTTCTTTGGGGTGAGTTGTGACTTCACCTCTTGCCTTTTTGATTATGGTTATTTGGGCTGTTTCTTTGTTTTTCTTGTTCAGTCTTGCTAAGGGTCTATCAATCATATTTATCCTTTCAAAGAAACAGTTTTTTGTTCTGGTGATTTTTTAAGTGATATTTTTGTCTTCTATGTTCTGTATTTGGGCTTTTATTTTGGTGATCTGAATTCTTCTATTGAAGGTAGGGTTTTGATCATCTTGTTTAAATCCAGCTCCCTTAGGTGATTTGTTAGACAGTTAACTTTTGTTCTTACCATTTTCTTCATATGTATTCATAGAGTTATAAACTCCCCCTCTTACTACTAATTTCATGGCATCACAGAGGTTTTGGTAAGATGCTTCTTCATTTTCATTTGTTTCCAGGACTCTTTTAATTTCTTCTTTGATTGCCATGTTGATCCAGGAGTTGTTCAGTGTCATGCTGTTTGGTGTTCATGTCTTTGCGGGTTTTGGGGGGAACGTAGTTGGTGTTGATATTTATTTTTATTCCACTGTGGTCAGAGAAGGTGCATGACAGTATTTTGATCTTATGAAATTTGTTTATACTTGATTTATGGCCAAGGATGTGGTCGGCCTTGGAATATACTCCATGAGGTGATGAATAGAATGTATAATCCATGGTTGTTGGGTGGAGTGTTCTGTAGGTATCTGTTAAGTCCATTTGGTCAAGCATCAGGTTGATTTTTTGCCTCGATGATCTATCTAGGGTAGATAGTGGGGTATTAAAGTCCCTAGTTATGATAGTGTTAGAGTCAATATCTTTTTTACAATTTACTTGGTAGCTGCTTTATAAAAGTTGGTGCTCCTGTGCTTGGTGCATATATGTTTAGGTTTGATATTTCTTGTTGAAGAATTGAAACTTTTGTCATTATGTAGTGTCCGCCTGTATCTTTTCTAATTTTTGATAGCTTAAAGGATATTTTGTCTGATAATAAGATTAAGACTTCTGCTTTCTTTTGTATTCCATTCACCTGAAAATTTGTTTTTCATCCTCTAACTTTGAGTCTTTGAATGTCCCTTCTGGTGAGATGCATCTCCTGAAGACAGTATATTGTTGTACCATGTTTCTTTATCTTGTTTTCTATTTTATGCCTTTTCAGTGATACATTTAGTCCATTCACATTCAGGATGATTACTGAGATGTGAAAGTTTATCCCTGTCATGAGGCTCTTATAGACTGTTGTTGTTTACTTATTTTTTGTTGGTTTTCTTTCAATTTTTCTGTTGATTTGTGTGTGTGTTTTCAACCTTGCAGTCATGATACATACTTTATTTGTTCTTTGTTTTCTTGTATTCTTGGAATAATTTAGTTGTTCTTTTTTTCCTCTCTTTCTTCTGTGCTTAATTCCTTCTTAGGCATCTCTTGTAGAGCTGGTCTGGGAGCAGCATACACTCTTGGGGATTGAATGGGAAGAATTTTAATTCTCCATCACTGATGAAGCTTAGCTTAGCTGGGTAGAAAATTCTTGGTTGGAATTATTTATCTTTGAGTGTTTTGAAGATTGGGCTCCATTCTCTTCTAACTTGCAGTGTGTTCTGTAGATAAGTCTGCTGCTATTCTAATTAGTCTTCCCTGATAGGTAGACTGTCTTTTCTGTCTCGCTGCCTTTATGAATTTTTTTTGTACCTACTTTGTGTAAGCAAATTACTATGTGTCTAGGAGTTGGTTTTCTTATCTGATACCTTTCAGGGGTTATCTGTATCGCTTGCATTAGGATTATCATGTCTCTGATGAGATGTGGGAAATTTTCTTGGATGAACTCTTGAAATGTTTATTCCAGCCTGCCTTCATTCTCCTTATCTGCTTCAGGGATACCTATCAGTCTTAGGTTCGGTCTCTTAATATAGTTGCACATCTCCTGAAGGCTTTATTTCATCTTTTAATGCTTCCTTTCTATGTTTTTAACAGATTGGGTTAGTTCTGGACATTGGTCTTAAAGTTCTGGGCTTCTTTCTTCTGCCTGGTTAATTCTGCTTTCCATGCTAGTCAGCTTATTATGTATTTCATTTACTGTATTCTTTATAGTGTGCATCCCAGCCATTCGTTTTTTCATATTTTCATCTTGCTTTTCTTGGTTCTTGTTCATCTTTTCCATCTATTCCTTGATCTCTGCATTTGTAGTCTGAGACCAGTCAATCTGGGTGCTCTTCAATATTTGCATTCTGAAGGTTGTATACCCATGGACTATCCTCTTTGGACTTTGTGTGGTGCCTGTGGTTCTTCTTTGGTTTTTCTTCATTTGTAGTAGATTTTTATTTTTTCTTTACTTCTGTTGATCAGTGAGAATGGGAGTAGTTTTCTCTTTTTTTCCTCAACCCCCTATTCTCCCTTGAATAAAGCTTCTAGACTAGTTCTATCTTTGGAGCCAGGTTGGAGCAAGAGAGCTATGTTACTCCCTTGCAGATTTCAGATTTGAATGAGGTGTGTTAGGGGCTGCTAAGGTTCAAAAGCTGTCTGACGATCACAATATTTGCAGATTGGTGTGTGGGCCCTCAGGAGTCTAAGTCCCACCACCTTACGGTATATCCATACTGTGGGAGCCTATATATCTCCCTTGGGTTCAAAATAACATGAAGGAATGGAAAGGAGTAAATAAAAAAAAATGTGGAGGGGATGACAATGGAGAGAAAAAAGGGGAGAAGTAAAAATTCATAAACTAGCAAACAGGGAGACAAAGAGAGAGAGAAAAAGAAAAAGGGAGAGAAAGCCAAACCAAAACAGTAACAAAAACAAAACAAAATGAAAAAAAATCAAAAACAAAGAAAGAAGAAGAAAAAAAAAAAGGCACGTAAACAAACAAAAACCCCAAAGAAACTAAAACTAATAATATAAGGAAATTTTCACATTCATATATAGCCTTATTGGACAGAAAGAAGGGGTAAAACAGAATGAAATTCCCACTCATAACAAGCTATATTAAAAATATATATATTATAGCATCATGCAGATACAAAAACAAAACAAAACAAAAAAACCCCAAAGCAACAACAAAAATTTATGTAATTATTATTGATAAATATGAGTTCTTAGAGAGATAGGAAGAAGAAAATAAAAACTTTATATGGAAGAATCAACCTTGGAAGAGAAACCAACAATATGAGGCCACATTTTCTCATTCAGTCATATAATTACATTCCATTGTGTTGAATTCTTAACTGCTTAGCTAGCAAATGGTGCAGACTTACTATTTGTGTTCCCCCCCAAAATCATGTTGAGTTCCTAAGCCCCATGGTGATGATGTTAGGAGGAGGGGCCTTGGAGAGGTGATCAGGGCATGTGAGTGCATTAGAGCCCTTAAAGAAAGACACTTGCCGGGCTCAGTGGCTCAGCCTGTAATCCCGCGCTTTGGGAGGCTGAGGTGAGTGGACTGCCTGAGCCCGCGGGTTCAAGACCCACCTGGGCAACTTGGCGAGACCTCATCTCTACAATAAATCAAAAAAATCAGCCGGGCGTGGTAGCACATGCCTGTAATTCCGGCTACTCGGAAGGCTGAGGCGGAAGGATCGCCGGAGCCCAGCAGGTCGAGGCTGCAGTGGCCGGGAGCGGCCACTGCACTCCATTCTGGGCGACAGAGTGAGACTCCAACTCAAAAAAAAAAAAAGAAAGACACCAGGGAGCTTGCTTCTGCTCTTTCCATGTGAAAATACAATAAGAAGGGAACAGTCTGTAACCTAGAAGTGGGCCCTCACCTGAATGAAGTCAACCATGCTGCAACCCAGATCTCGCACTCCCAGCCCCCAGGACTGTGAGAAACAAATTTCAATACTGTATGTACTAGGTAGTTTATGGTACTGTGTTACAAGAGCACAAACTGTCTAAGACACATGTTACCTGTGTTATAGTTCCAAGCATTTGCCCATATTGTTCTTTAACCTCGAAATTCCCTTCCTCACATTCTTTGTTAAAATTCTGCTCAGGAACTAAACCCTGCAGGTAACTGATCCTCATTTTTACTTTTTCCATTTTTACCGCTCCTTAGAAATAGCTTCATGGTGAGTATTAATAATATCAACGACAACAGTTATATTATTACAGCACACTTAAGTACCAGATATTATGTTTTGTGTGCCTGTGCATGCTAACTCACTTAATTCTTACACAACAGAGTTTAATTAAAAACAAATAAACAAACAACTAAGGTTAAGAATAAACTGTAAAGTTTACCTATCATCACAGCTAATTGCGAGAGAAAAAATATTTTGTCTTTTGCCTTAGCTCATCTCTGTTCAGAAGCAAGAACAATTCTAGAAAATAACAAATGAAAGGAGTAGGAGTACTAATTTAATGGCGTAAATTATATAAAATACATAGAAAATTTTATGTTTGGGTCTTATGAAAACAAATAACTGGAACAACTCCTCATATTTTACCAACAGGTAGTCGCAAGCCTGTACATTCACGCTCCACTCAATGTGATTTTATAATCAATTGACAATTTCTGTCACCCTTTGGAATTCTAGTCAAGAAAGATACCGATAATCCTAAACCACCTTAAATTATGAGTCTTAATTTATGGGACAATTTAATTTTTTAAATTAGGAGATTAATTTTTATTAAGGGTTCATCTTCATGCATGAAACCACTTAAATTTTATTAAGTAAAAAGGGAAATGAATTGGCAGGTGAGAAAGACATCACAAAGATCCCAGATGCAGTAAGAAAATCTAAAAGTCAAGAAACTTGTGATAGAACCTGGGAAATTTGAAGGCCCTGTCCCTTTACCGAGGGCACATTGTCTTTGCTGGTCTCTGCTCCTCTGTCTGGGTTGATTTCTTTCTTATCTCTTTCCATTGAGTTTTCTTGGGTTTTAAAAAGTTTTATATAACATCCACTTAAAATTTTAATCATAGATTATATTGCTTGATTATTAACTTTACAATGGAAGGAAATTGATACACCCTGTTTGGATTAGTTCTTCATGTGCTCAGTGAGCTGGAGTGAGGAGCTTGCTTTCCCACACTGTACAACTAACTCTGCTGGAGTTGGAAGAGAAAATGAGATAAGGATATGACGATGGGATGATGACTGTTACTGCCAGAATGTCTCTCTAAGAGTCACATTTCTATTCCCTTCCTAAGGAACATACTAACCCTCCTGTCCATTCATTTATAGACATATTTCTAATTACCGTATTCATTCAATTTGAATTTAGTAGTCTAACTGGTAAGGCTATATAAGGAAGTAATTTGATAGGGATTTTTGCAAAAAAATAAAATAAATATTTCTACTTTTGGAGACTTTTATTCTTGTCAAGCTTTATCTTAAAATATAGCAAACCAATGATTTGCGTCCGTTTTTTACTGCGGGGAAATGATTCAAACATCCATAATGATATCCGTAGGTGCCCATGTAAGCCTGAAAAATAATTCCAACATCATGATTGATGAATTTTTGACTGTCTCAAGTTTTAAAATTGATTGGAGAGAAGTGAAAATTATAATACAACTTGCTTTGTCTGCACAGCAGGCCTTCTAATTAAGTCACTAAATGAGCACCAGAGAGAACTAAATATTTTATAGAAATAAACTTAAAAGAAAAACAAAACTTTATATGAAATATTTAGGAATTTTCTTAAGCCTATTATGAGATATCTATTCAACCTAAAATAGAGGAATATATTGGTCTGTAAAGATAATAGTGCATTAGAAAATAAGGTTAATTAGTTCAGGTTTTGGCTCATTTTCCTCTATGATTTGGAAAATTTTTTTAAAATGTCTTTTTTTTTTTTTTTTGAGTTGGTGTCTCACTCTGTCACCCAGACTGGAGTGCAGTGGCCGCTCCCGGCCACTGAATCCTCGACCTGCTGGGCTCTGCGATCCTTCCGCCTCAGCCTTCCAAGTAGCTGGAACTACAGGTGTGCACTACGACACTCGGCTAATTTTTTTGATTTATTGTAGAGATGAGGTCTCACCAAGTTGCCCAGGTGGGTCTCGAACCCGCAGGCTCAGGCAGTCCACTCACCTCAGCCTACAAGATGACAGACTAGAATTTATCAAATCATATATTTTTGCCCAATATTTATAGTTCTAGACATCAAAAGTCATTCTGTATAATTTCTCAAAGTAAATTGATCTTCTCACAAAGTTAGGGCTCTAACTTCCATAGAGGGAACCAGGGATCCATTTCCTAGGTACAAACATCTCATGTTGTTGTTAACTTGATGGCCTGCTTAATTCATTTTCTAAAGCTGGCTTGCTTGTGTTTCCTGTCACCGCGATTTCTTTCTTGAATGGTTAACCTGTTTTGTCTTAGATTATTGATATCAATAGTTTATCAGGACTACCCTTGAGATAAATTTTGCTTTTTTTAACTATTGGAAATTTAGTTTATTTATAAAGCAAATTAAAGAGAGAGAGAGAGGATCCACTTCTCAAGGGATAGAAGGGGGCTAGATTTTAAGGAAAGCATGAGCCAAGATGCATTTTGCATGGGAAGTTTGATCATCCCACACCTGATCCTTTTTATAATATTTTTCACACCCTAATGAGTAAGGTATTAGTAATTTAACTTTGAGTACTTCCTTTATTTAAATTTGTACTAAAGAACAACAAACCATGAAACAGAATATTTTCAAATTTCAAGAGTATAATTTTTCAAAACTCAGTAAAATTTTGGCGTCACATTTAGCAATTATATTGAAGTATTTCATGATACATCAAGAAAACTATCTGATACTCAATGCATGTGATGCCATTTCTGACATTAAATAAATATTTCTATGACAGCTTGAGTATATCATCAAAACCCATTATTAAATATGGGATTGATCTTCAGGCTAATCATGGGGAACACATCAGACAAATCTCAACTGAGGAAACACTTTACAAAATACCTGATTAGTATTTTTCAAAAGTATCAAGGTCATCAAAAAACCAAAAGTCTAAAAAACTGTCACAGTCAAGAGAATCCTTAAGGAAGCAGGACAGCTAAGAGCAATGCGGTATCTTGAATGGGATCCTAGAACAACAAAAACAGTTAGGTTAAAAAAAGGGAGAGAATTGGAATAAAGTATTTATTTTTGCTAATAATAATGTATCAGTTAGATTCATTATTTGTGAAGAGTGTACCACAATAATATAAGATGTGAATAAGAAGAAAATCTTGTTGATATTTGTGAATTTGCTGCTCTATCTTTGTAACTTTCTATAAATCTAAACCTATTTTAATTTTAAAAGGCTATTCTAATATTATTTAAAATATATTACAATATAAAGATTTATTCAAAATAGGGTTATTTAGTTTTTGGGAGATTTGAAACTAGAATGTAATATATCTGGGACTATAAATAAAATCGCATGATCTCAAGGGTAAATAAAAGTCTTTATATCATAGAATAAAAATGTTGCTTATGTTAAAATTATATGAGTTTTCTAAAGTATAATGGGGTGAGAACTAATAAAAGTGTAATCTCACTTTGTATTGCGAAGGAGTGAATATCTAGAAAAATAATAATGATATTATATATTAAAGAGCAACAGTATACTGCTTTCCGGTTTCTTTATTCCAGAGTTATTTATTATGCACATGAAACACACATATATAGTGTTTGTTTTAATAAAACAAGGAAAGTAAGAATAGTAGAAGAAAATTATTTTAAGTTCCATTATTAAGTATGACCGTTATTGAGATTCTACAAGGTTTGACTGAGTGTAATCCTAGCACTTTGGGAGGTGGAGGCAAGAGGATTGCCTGAGTCCAGTGGTTCAAGACCAGACTAGGCAGTATAGAGAGACTTTGTCTCTACAAAAAATCAAAAAATTAGCCAGGCATAATGGTGCACAACAGTAGTCCCAACAATTTAGGAGACTCACCTGAACCCAGAAGGTAAAAGATGTGGTGAGACATGTCGTGACTGTGGCCACTGCTCTCCAGCCTGGGTGACACAGTGAGACCCAGACTCAAATATATATATATACATATATATATATAAAATATATATATATAAAATTATATATAAACATATATATATACACACACACACATATATGTATATATATTATATAAAGTTTTAAATCTTCCTGGTTTACTATATATTTTAAAAATTTAAGTAGTTATAATTAAAAACTTAAAAGCTTATTTACTTAGATTCTGCTGTGCATTTAGACATTAATAATCTCTTTTACAGTACATTTCAATAGATACATAATTTTCCATTGAGTAAATGATTGCTAGTTTGTTAAATACTCAACTAATGTAGCACACTTAGGTTATGTATAATTCTTTTTTTTTTGAGTTGAAGTCTCACTCTGTCACCCAGGCTGGAGTGCAGTGGCATACTCACAGTTGCCCCAGTGTCATCCTGCTGGACTCCAGTAATACTTTCACCTCAGCCTTCCAAATAGCCAGAACTACCAGCACGTGCTATCATGCCTGGCTAATTTTTCATTTACCATAGAGACGAGGTCTTGCCAAATTGACTGGCTGGTCTCACACCTGTGGGCTCAGGCAATCCACTCGCCTCAGCATCCCAAAGTGCTGGGATTACAGGCTGAGCCACTGAACCTGGCCTATAATTCCTATACGACTACATTGCTGTGAAAATTTTTGTACTAGTAAAAGGTAGGGTCTTTACATTTATAAAGAGGAAGCACATTTGAAGAAAGAAAGAGATGAGACAAAGAGAGAGAGGTGCAACAAAAGTTACTTTTCTTTGTGCATTTAGCGTTGTGCATTCTGAAAAAGAACAAGTGTGACTGCGTCTTTCTATAGAACATCTCCAATTTTCTTTTATTGTAAAGCAACTCTGTGAAGTGGATATTTGTAAAGGGCAAACAATGACATTTGATTCCATTACATTTACTGTAATAAGTCAGAGACGTATGACTATAAAGATTTTAAAAACTATTTTCAAATCTAAGTAGTCAAGTGATAGTTATTGAAAACTCACAAGTGATCTTTACGCACCTGAAAATTCATTTAATAATTTACAATTTGACTAATCCTAGTTATAACATAAAAATGAGCAACAGTACTCAAGTAAAAAAGTAAGGCTTTTTGCATGTGACTGATTTTAGACTTTCACTGTATGTGAGCTAGCACATAGTCATTTAGGAATAATTTTAATGTAGCAGGCAAGACAGTTCCCCACTTAGAGCCATATTGCCCAATTCTCCAAATTTTACTTCTATTTTTGTTGTATTATTTGGTTCAGGGCAGCGATGATCTTGGGTACCTTGTAGCATATCTGCAATAAACATCATTTAGGTTTGATGAACTGCCAAGATTAACATTTGTCTTTGCCATCTAATCAATCTTAGAGACTCTTTACTGCCGTGTTTGCTACACATTTTAACTGCTGCAATGCTGCTGAAGGTAGAAGTCGCCTCCACTGCAGTGAATCCTAAAGGCACGTATTTTGTTTAGCTAATTATATCAGCAGTCAATGGCCTAAACTAGTCACAAGCATATGACATATTCAAAGAAATCATTTTTTAAATGGAACTGCAAAAAACGTTCAAGTTTCAACAAGCAAATATTTATTCACCAAAGGAATACTTTTCAGAGAGATGTTTTAATGTTTGGAGATACTTTCTCTACAATAATCCTAACCCATGGAATTTGAGCGTTCCCTTAAAAAGAACAAAGGTCAATGTTTTGCAGATTCTTAACATCTATTTGACATGAGCAATCTAAAATTGATATAAGTGATGCAAGATTTCATACTCAGTGGATTTAACGGAGGATTTATATAGAGAGTAACTTTTTTCTGTGTTACCTCGTGTTTTTCTCTTTTTAGTTTGTTTCCCCTACCATCAGCACACAGCGTATCCATATTCCATAGTAATTAGGGAGAATTATGAAGATAGAGGAGCAAGGGTAACCCTGTTCATGGGATAGATTCTTCCAGCTTGCAGCTCTTCTCATCAGCTCTCAGGAATCTCATTAAACATCTTTTTCTTATAAATTGGTAGCATCTTTTGACTTATCAAATCAGTTCAATCACTAGTCAAAAGTACTAAGTGCCAAGCATGTGCCAGATATGTGTCAGGCATGTACTAGGTATGTGTCAGGAGTACGCCAGGTATTATATTAAGCACTGAGCAGCTAATGATGATCTCAATATTAATACATGTCCACAGGGAATGTAGAGTTCTTGTATCCCTAACAATTCCCAGATGGAACTTGGCACTCCCTAACACCTTGCTGCCAAGGATATTGGTATGATCAGCATCCATGCATGGTAAAACAGACAAATTCTTGTCTTACATAAATCATGCATATCAAATATGAGGAGAGAGAAAATCGTTAGTACTTCTATCTTCTTTAGTCAAATATGTCCTAGACAACAACAACAACAAAACCTGTAAAACAGTTCTAAAGAAATAAATAGGAATTGTGGATTTTTTTAAGGTCAGGTACTACCCTAGTATCTGGATATGGTGTTAATTATCCTGACGAGAAAAAAATAAACAGACACTTTAAGATCCTTTTTGACGCTATTGAATTAGCAGGATTAAATAAAATAAAGCAAGTGACAATGTCAACGTGTTCTGCAGGGGTGTGTGCAGCTATTCCAACTTGAATGGTAATGGATGGCCTCCTAGTATGTCAATTATGGGTTTTTTTATGGAATTTTCTATCTATTGAAGAACAAATACAGAAGGATAGAGAATTGTGAAAATCTTATTCATGGGAACAAAAACGTAAGTCAAGGAGGTTTAAATTGAAATTTAACTTCCAAACTCTTAGAGGCAGAATCCCGTTTAACTAGTTTTGTGAATTTTTGTCCCTTGCTGAAAAGGTAATAGAAACTTCTTTTTTTTCTCCTTTAATATTATAAGTAGATGCAAATCTGTGCTATGAAATTTTGGCTATAAGGCTCTAGACAAATTATGTATCATCTCTGGGCCTCAATTAACTCAACTGTAAAATAAAAATAACATAAGTATGTACCTGAGGGGAAAGCGTAGCTTTCTACCTGAGGAAAATGAGTCCCTTTTAAATTATCAGGTTCAGGGAGGCATTGGAATGAGACAGCAGTCATATTCTCCTGCCCCCTTGAGGTAAGAACTCATCTCTTGAAGCTGCTTGTCTTGTGGACTCAAGACTGACTGCCACCACCAGTAGCTATAAATTAACCTAATAATGTTGCATGCTACATAACATGACTCATACCCTATGGTGCAGCCATATATTTTGTCTTTCATTATTTATTTCGTCTTTTAAAAATAAAATATGTGAACAATATGAAAGAAAAAGAGAGATAAGACTGAAGTATAGAATCAGGCTTAGTCAGTAAGACACCATTCCTCGTATAATTGTATATGTGATTTGTATGTTTCTGTATGAAAATCACATACTTATTGCATAAACCCATGCTGCAAACACATATGCATGGGGCATATTATAATTTTATTTATGTTCTCAATCATTTTTATAAATGGCAGAAATAATACACTATAAAACTATTCAAAAAATTATTTTTTAATCATTACTTTTTAGAATTCGTATTCTTGGTAAATATTTATCACTCATGGCTTCATATGATTAGAAAAGTAAATGACAGCTCTTAACCAAATTATTTTTGCCTGTCAGACTACATGATAACCAACACATTTTTTTTTTCAAAAATAAATGTCAAACAAATGTTGGTATAATGTCAAAATAATACATTCAATTTTATATTCAGTATCCTTATAAACAATGCAAACTGTTACTTAAAGTCATCTCAGTTATACTGATTATATATAAAATTTTTAGTGAAAGACACAAACAGAATAAAAATATAATCTTAGTTTCCATCATTGTATAATTAATGGAAACACATTAGCAAGCATGTCAAGATGAAAATGGTGACTTTTTAAAAGTAAATAATTCTGATGGATTGAGAAAATCTTTAAAGAAACAAAAAAACCCTGACATATACAATTTAATTTTTGAATATTCAACTCTGAGCATACTCTTATCCCCTTAAAAATATGACCATTAGAGAAAGTAAGGCACTGTCTTAATTACTAATTGCAGAATATCACAGTGTTTCATTTACTTAGGGCAAAAAGGTAGGAGGCTTTTATTTCAGGACAAGGAAAGACTGTAAGTGTGCCAAAGATTGAACTAATACTCTTCACAGACAAGAAAAATGGCCCATTTAAAAAAAAAGAGTTCTGACATTTTTGTTGACTTGAACATACTGAAATGTCTGAACCCATTTCTTCATGGTGTTGCCTGTGTGTTCTGACTCAAACCAATTTACCAAACCTAAGAGAAAATGTTTCCTTTTGTAGCTTATGAGAATCATTTCTGTGCTTCAGCTTTTGAAACACAGGAAAGGATTATGGTTTCTATGTTGAAAAAAAAAATCCAACCCAGATTTGTTAATGGCTAGTTAAAATGTTGAGTGAAATATTTAAATACTAGTTATGAAGTCTAACTAATATCATTAATCTTTATCAAATAAGAACAGCATTAATTATTTTTTTCTAAAATTTCCATTGTATATTGAGAAAGAAAATAGTTCAATAACACAATTAGGTAAGGGAAGTTTCTATTTATTGGCTGATACTTACTATTTTTGTATTTTATATGTGCCTGGAGACTTCATAATGATATACCTTTTATAAATTATAAAAAATAAATATGTATGGACTACTTATATTGTAAGAGAAAAAAATAACTGTTTACTTTCACGAATTTCCCAATCTTCTAATCATAATGTACCTTTCCTTTTATATGCCAGTGAAAAGAAGACCTCCTACAAGAAAAAAGTCTAAATATGTCTAAAAAATTATGACGTGGGATTTTATAATATAACTTTAAAAACTACATGAATATATGCCTTTACTTGAGCCCAAGCCCGTAATGCTAAATTGTATATCATTTTAAAGGATAAAAAACCCTTTTACTGGTGCTTGCATTAACGGGTGTAATTTGAATACCTAGGAAATCAATATCTGCTTTACCATGTGATTACAGCCAAATAATTGAAGTATCAGACAAGCAGTGAACCACAGGGCTTTTCTGTGCAAACAGCAAGGTGTTCTAACTGTAAAGCTTCTCTCAATGCTAGTGGACCTCAGGTTATAATTATATAAAACTTTTTAATGTACTGTTTTTTCAAAAGATCCTGTTGGAGTAATCATTCAAGGGAAAAAAATCTCTAAAAATACCAGATATGACACTTCACACTGAGGCAAGAAAGAAGGAACTATTTAAAGGTAAATTGATAAGGAAGATTTTGGCAAACTCTTATTCATAGCACCTACCAGCCTCTTGGTCACTTGGAGCATTTCATGCACAGCTTGGGGCATCTTAGAAGTGTTCAGCTTCATTCTTCACCAGCTCATCAGGGAGAGTGCTTTTTCTTTACTCACTTCCAAAAGCTTAAATCTCTCTTTCTAGCTGACTCTCATATCTTCTCCTGAAAATACTTTCTATCTGATTGGAGTAAATTTTCGAAACCAGAGCCAGTGTGCTACTGCAACCTCTGAGAGACATAGACCTCACCAATCACCTCAACCAGCAGTGCCTGGATCAAGGACACAAGTGCCTACAGGGGCAAACAGGATGGGTTAAAGCTAATAGGGGTAAAAAGTTGGTAATAAATGACAATTGATACTTTTAGCTTCAGGTTTCGGTTGGAGTGGCGTATGACCCATAGTGTGACAAGGAGAATGTCTTCCATATAAGAGGGGACACTGTTATTCAACTTCACTTCTATAATTGACTTTTTCTGTGTGTGAGAATTTGGGTCCAGTTTTTCTAATCTTTCAATTATTTTTTAAAAGCTGGAATTTCATGCATTTCTGTAAGATGTTTCAACTAGCCAATGTTGAAATAGGTAAAAATATTTTGTGGGCTAGTAACTACTTTATAAATTTTTATATAATGTACTTAGTGTCATAGTCATTTGAAGTAATTATAAAACATAGGAATTAATTGTATTACATGTATTTCTGTATATCATTGGGAACTTATTATGTTACTATGAGTACCAAATATATTTTTATATACCAGGAGTGGTACAACAAAATTAAAATATTTGAATAAGTTTTCTAATTCCACTTTATTATTTAAAGAAATCAGTCCATTTACCTTCCAAGAAATTGAGATATGGACTCTTAATTCTGACAATGCACACCATTAAAGCTGCTGTGTAATGAAATTTATCTAATCACTTCCTGATTTCAAAGATACTTCTGATCATGATGATGTTACTAATTTGAACCCTATATTTATTACAATGAGGTACAATTTTGTTTTTACTGGTGAATTAAGAATGAAAAAGAAATAAACTAATATATGCCACATTGTTTATTTAATCAATGAAACTAGTCAATGCATGTTGCTGTATCATTTTTATATAGTAGGGTTATTTCTCTAAAGCATGATAAACATCTATGTCAATCAGCTTGAAATAAAAGTCGTTATATTTCAGGATTGTAACTAACAGGCTATGTAGCACATGCTGAACTAGCCTTTAGAGACTGGATGCACTTTTTCTTGGTCTTCAAAGATAATGTAGGAACTGAGTAGTAATATGAGGAGAGTAAATAAAATTGTGCTAAGTTTAATGATTTATGATACATTAATATATGAGGTCACATTACTAAATAATTTTGTTAATCGCATTGATTTTATTGGCAGTTTTTTGATACTTTCCTAGCAATCTTGTCTCTCTGTTCATAACATTTGAGCCATTACCGTTCTCTTCTTTGTGGTTATTTTTGTACTTTCAGTAAGATTTTGTTAATCATGACTAAACAAACATTTACAATTTCTCTTCTTGACATTCAATACCAGCCTAAGTTTGGTACCAATGGGTTATTCTTATCTTATTTCTCAATATACAGTATAAACTCAATGCATAGTCAATATGTACTCAGTATACTCAATATAACATAATATATAGCCAAAGTACTCTGATATTTCAAAGATGTCTTACACTTAATGTCTCAAAATTTGTTAACTTTCTATCCTCATTCTCTGTCTGGAATAACCTTTTCTCTACTAGCTATTCTTAAAATTTGTACCTTCTTTTTGTAGACATATTGTTATTTATTTTTTATTTGGTTCAACATCAGAAATCTCTTCTTATTGGTGGATGGCATAGGTAGTCTCACACTATCAAAACCAAAATATCTAATATTCATACCTCAAGTTCCCCATACAATGAAAACATAGGAAAGATCTGGGTTTGGAAAGTTGATAAACTATCCCTGGACTTTGGACTGGAAACTAAGGTCAACCAAAAGCAAATGGTGGAAGTAATTCAGAAGTGGTGGTAGCGATTGCTGGTCTGCACACTCAAAAGTAGCAGTGTGATTGCAAGTAGTGTCCAATGGTCTTTTTACAGCAACGCCACATAAAAGTGGTATTTTATGACAACTTGTTATATCTAATGTTTATTGGTTACAATAATAATTTTCTAAACAGACCATATGGTAGAATTTTGTTTGTGCTTTAGAACATATAGCCTTTGTACTTGTCTGTTTTAACAACCTGGTTCTTCAGTTCTACCAATATGTCTGTGACCATTCCAGTGTCTCTCATGCATTTATTTTCTATTTGATTTTAAGAATTTATTGCTTGCAATTAATAAAACTCATAATATAATAACACACATTGGTAATTGTACATGAGCATTTGTATACCTAACCCTGAATGGTACCTTACATCTTTAAAATAAAAATTAAAAAAAATTATAAATATTGAAAAAATACCTTTTATTATCTCTGTCTCATCAAATAAAAAATATTATTAGAAATATATAGATTGTTTTTACCTGTCAGGGATATTAATTTATCTTTTTCATTTTTTTCCAGGTAATTGAATTCTTAAATTCCGTGCCATGATTTGAACTTTAAAAATGTTAGTCATCTTCTCATTTCATAAACCCTCACACTGGCCCACAAATTAAAAATATTATATTGATAAAGCAGGAAAGCAGAAATTAGTGGATAACCAATATTCCTGTGAAGGTAAAAGATCTCATAATATGCAGAAGTTTGATACCTCCATAAATCACCCGGGGAAGAGAGGTCATGTTTGTGTTGAGATCTCTTTCTTAAAATGGAAGACAATTTTCTTTACTTTGTAACCTGTCTTTTAATATGGAAACTTCATTTTTATTTGAAAGGCATTATATGACATGTTTAGGCATACTGACACATTGACCAGGTGATCCACCACAATAACAGCTTTGGGTAAAAACCCACTGCAACAGAAGTCTTTCAGCTTGTCTACGTTTCAGTACAAGAAGCTTTGTTGGAAAGATTGTATGATCTAGAGTGTGGCTTGGCAGATTTTTATCATAAAAACAGAAAGTAAATATTTTAGACTTGTGGGCAATATAGCCTCTGTCACACCTACTCAATTTTTTTCACTGTAGCATGAAAACAGCCATAGACAATTTTTAACAAATATTAGAATGCAGCTATGTAGCTATGTTCTAGTGACATTTTATTTATGAAAACAGTGAGCAGTGGCTGTTGTTTGCCAATCTTTGGTCTGTGGCATCCAAGTATCAGGGAATAGATTTGAGGGTAAATTAACTCTCAATTCAAAATGGTATTCTGACATTTCACATGGTAAATCATAAGTTAGTTAATCTTTGCTTCAAACACTTCTAAGTAAAATGAAGATAACATTATTTGAACAGCATGTACAATTTTAAAAACATAGAAATTCTGTTGAAATATTTAGGTCTATACAAGCATGAACCCTGCAACTGACTTTCAAATAGTATAGCAAAGAGAGACAGAAAGTTAAAGCAAATAAGGCCAATTATTAACATTTTTTAAAGATCCAATTAAGTTATATAAGAATAGTCACAGAAAATTTCAACTTTTCTCTAGATTTGAAAATGTTTGCAATAGGTGATAAAAACAAAGTAAAACAAAAAGAAAACTGCAATATGGTTATTGAGATTTTTTGAATGACATTAATTCAAATTTTCATTATAAATTTAAAATCCTGACTTATGATATTCATCTTTGACCATACCACCCTGAATGTACCTGATTTTCTCTGAGTTATAATATCTGCTGGCTTGAACTAAGTATGTGTGAAATAAACTTTAATATGTAATTTATTATTGCTTTCATCATTGAAGTGTATATTCTCTAGCTGTTTTGTTTCACAGGATTATTCAAATAATTCTAATACTCCGACATTTATAATTTAAAAAGTATTTTATCATACACTAAACTTTGAGGTGTCACAAGAAAAGTTAAGAGTAATTGTTGGAGCATCTCTGGCATGTCATACTTTGCAGAAAAACAGAAACACATATGATTTTCATTATATTGGCAAAGCATTTTACCCTTCATAGTACACATGATACTAGAGAGAAAATTGAGTGGCCTACTGCAGACATGTTACTTATTTTGAATTTCTCCCTTGAAATAGCATTACTTAGTATTGTTAACTCACTAGTTTCTTCTTCTGAGTTGCTCACAACTTCATTTCTTGCAGTCACACTGAGGAACAGATAAATTAAGCATGGGCTAGTCATGTTAGTCATGCTTGATTGTGATTAGCTAAAAATCTTTCATTTCATTCTAACACAGCCATTCTCTATGAGTTATGTCTGAATGGTCTGAAACAAGTACAGTAAGTGGATTATTTTCACTTTACCCTGTCCATATACATGCAAAATACAAAGCATGCACTGTCAAACTCTGGGGATAAGCTATTTAGATTTAATGGCAAAGTAAAAGAAGAAATTTTAAAAACCAAGGTATATTAAAAGATAGTGGATATGACGTTAAAATCCAAAACTATCATTGAATGATTTAATATTATTCCTAGAGTAAATAACACATCTTTATAATTTTTGTTGAGGCAAAATTCACAAATTAAAAAAAAAACTTCCATTTTTTAAAAATCCCAATTGATGTGACAAATAAAGTGTACTTTTTAAATAACTACACAATTTGCTGAATTTATAAACTTCAAATTAGTCTGGCTACACTTATTACAAAATGATAAGGATATAGAGGAAGTCAAGTCTGGCAATAATAGAAATACACTAAATTTTGTTGAATAAATGTGGTTGGTGGAAAAAGTAGATAAGAGAATTTCAAGTGAAAGTACTAAAAGAAATACACATGCAGTTTTGATAAGTGGCTTTATCATTGCAGTATATAGTTTTCATAATTAGCTTGTTTTAATGCTTGGAGAGTTAATATTTATATTCTTTTTTTTTCTGTTTCAACTACTTTCTTTTTTTATTTTATTTTATAATCAGTATTTTTTATTATGATATTGTGGGGTACAGTTAAGGGTTAGGTATACAAATAAGCTTCATTCAGGCACCCTTGTTGATAAGAGGTGTCTCCCCATCACCAGACAGATATTGACTACCGTTAATCC
>CAUYQG010062972.1:0-10056 GCA_963574415.1 Tarsius wallacei | reverse complement strand
AAAAACATGGAGCCAACTAGTCAATGGAATCTGGAATTTGAACCTGGGTCTACCTGTTCTGAAGCTTGTGTTCTTGCTCACCCGGAAATGTGAGTTCTGGTCCTGATTTTACCAGCTTTGTGATCTTAAGCAAATTACTTAATTTTCTGTTTCCTTAACTATAAAATTGAAACTATACACCAATATTGACAAACTTACTGAGCCAGCAAGAGTAAAAGGACAATATATGTGGAAATGACACAAAAGTAAGGCATTCCCCCTGTCTCATTCAAGCAGAAAAGACTCTTCTTCTGGAAAGTGTTTGGCTATTCATGGCAATATTTGGTAGGTTACACAGCTGATGCTTGAACAACACAGCTGTGAACTGTGGGTCCACTTATGCTCATGCACAATTTTCTTTGTGCACACCTGAGACAGCAAGACCAGCCCTTCCTCTTCCTCCTCCTCCTCAGTTCACTCCACGTGAAGATGAAGACCCTTATGATGACCCACTTTCACATAATGAATAGTAAATATATTTTCTCTTCCTCATAATTTTCTTCTTTTATTTTATTTTAAAGATTTGGAGTACAAGTCAGGATTGAGTACATAAGTGGATTATGTACAGGTGAAGTTTGGGCTTCCCATTGGACCTCACTTCACCTGAATTAGGATCAGGCACCCTTACTGATGTGATGAACCCTCCTGCCCCCAGCAGTGTCCCGCTCCTGCCAATCCCTTTCTTGTAGTATTGTGCTAGATGTTATGCTTTTCTTAATAACATTTTCTTTTCTCTAGCTTACTTTACTATAAGAATACAGCATATGATACAAATAACATACAAAATATGTGTTCATTGTTAATGTACCTGGAAGACTTTCAGTCAACAGTAGACTATTAGTATTTGCATTTTGAGGGGGGGGTCAAAATTATATGCAGACTTTGGACTGTGCAAAGGTCAGTGCCCCTAACCCCCACATTGTTCAAGGGTCAACTGCAATTCATATCATTCCTTGTTAGAATCTCTTTCATCTTACCCCTGCCCCAGCTTATTTTTGCTGTGTTCTACCACCTTTTTTGTCTTTTATATCTTTGTGCAGTCTTTTACTTGCATTTATTTTTTTTCTGGTGTGTTTGGACATTAAGCATGTCCATTTTCCTTTTTAATGTCTCGCTAAAGAAACAACATTTTTGCAGTCTAATTTTTTAAAGAACAATTAGTGTTTTGAGGGAAAGGGCACATTTAGGTAAACCTGCACCAAAATGGTCTCATTCCCGTTGTGAAGTTTTAACGTGTCTTTGACGATCATGCATTTTTAGCATCTGTACTATTCAAGACCATTTCAGTTACAAGTCACAGAACCAGAGTCAAATAACTCAAGAAAAAAGTGATGGGCTTATGAGCTAGAAAAACCCTGGGCCAGGCTGTTGGGAACAGCCCCATACAGGTGCTCAGTGATGCAGGAAAGTTCTGTCTGTCTGTAAACATCTTTTGCTCAGCTTCATTTCCTGGCAAGCTTCCTCCATCTGGAGAAAAAGATGGATACCAGGCATGCTTGATCCTCACAGAGGAAGAAGGACAGAGGATCTTTTCCAATAGCATATCTGTGGGAGACAAGATCCTAAGATGGCCTCCAAGATGTACACACTTTGGTATATGTGCCCTGTACAATCTCCTTGGTGATAGGGAGAACCTGTGAACATGATGTGCTATCACTTCTGTGCTTAAGTGATGTTATATGGCAAAGGGAGAAATTATTCTGGGAGGGCCTGACCTAATCAGGTGAGTCATCTAAAAGCAGAGCTTTCTCCAGTTGATTGAGGAAGAGTAAGTCAGAGAGATGTACTCTGCTTGGCCTGGAAGAATGCAAACATTCACTGTGAACTGCCTATGGGGGCTACCTGGCCGGGAATGCAGATGTTCTCTAGGTTCTGAGAGCAGTCCTGGCCAAAAGATAGTAGGAAAACAGGGACTTCACTCTTATCATTTGTAAGGAAATAAATCTTGCCAACAACCATGAACTTGGACAAGGACCCCAAGCCTCAGATGAGAACTGTAGTCCAAGTCGACATCTTGATCTCAGCCTTGTAAGCACTTGAGTAGAGATCCCAGCCATCTGCGTCTGGACCTCCATTACAGTGCTGTGTGAGAAGATAAATTTGTGATTGTTTGTCATGCAGCACTAGAAAACTAACACAACCTCCAACAACTCCAGTGGGCAAGTTAGGATCCTTTGGTTGCAAGCAACAGAAACCAACTCTGGATAACTTACACAAAAAGTAAATTGTTGAAAGAGTTTATATAGCCACAGAATATAAACAGCTCCTGGAATGGATCCAAGCAGAAGAAACAGACAGGAGTTACTTTCAGGTCTTGTTTCACTCTGTAAGATTTAAGTGTCATGGAGAAAGCAGCTGATTGACTTTACCTGGCAGCCTCATCAAGACTATAACAATAGTTGACTCTTCAAACAAAATTGGTGCTATTGCTAGAAGATGGAGCTATTGATGCCAGGTCTAAAAACATGCCTGTGTTGATGTGTTCTTCTCCAAATTGGTTACAGGAGGATGGAGTACTCTGAGCAGGTCTGGGTCATGTGACCATCCCTGGGCACAGCGGGGCTGTAGGTTAGCTTCACCTGTACTGTATGCTTTGGCCACGATTAATATGGGCGGGGTTAAGGGGGAGGAAAGGATGCTGGGTGTAAAAAAATATGTCTATTACAGCATCCCATTTCCTGGGTGCCAGGACACTTCGATGCAGTGTGGATTCTGATACTAGCTAATTCTACATCATCAGCAGGTCATTTTACCTTTCTGGGTCCCAGTTCTCTCATTTGCAAAATAAAGGTTAGATTAGATGATTTCTAGTCCCCATCCAACTGGAACAACAGTCTATGACTCAATAGCAAACACTTTACACGAAGGTATAAATAACTGACGAGGTGCTATTTATTTCTCAAGGGCATTTGCTTCTGGATGGAAGAAAGAGGTTTAGGTCAATGATGTGCTAGGAGCTGAGTGAATACATGTCCTCACCATGGCCAATTTTAAGCTACCAGTGGCTTAACAGCCCAGTTTGGAAAATGTAACAATCAGTTCTTGTGGGCTCATATGAGCCAGTTCCAGCACGCTACTAATCTTAGCCAAAAGGATGATTTTCTGAGTATTTTGGGACATTAGTGGGTGAGTGGAGAGGGTGTGTTTTAGGGCACATTGAAATCACATTTGATAAGCAGTCATACTGTGGGCCATACTGAGATAAATTCTGACAGTATTGGTATGTCCGTTTCCTCTAGTCCCAGGCAGTGGGGGCCCCTTTAGACTCTGCCCCCTCCTCCAGGCAAGAAAGCATCATGGAATGCACGGAGTCAATCAGAGCCATAAGATGTGCATCTGTATGGAGGAAGCGACTGGGAGCCTCACTTGGTCCAAATTTAGCATCTTAGAAGGCAGGTACTACCTGGACCATCATTGAAGGGATGCTAGACCCTTTCCTCCAACCCACTCCTTTCTCCCCCCTCTATCACAGTAATTGGGATAATGCCTTCACTCACCCAGTAAATGCTGAGTGAGCACCTACTGTGTGCCAGGCCCTGTATTAGGTCTGGGCATTCAAGTTACCTAAAACATGGTCTCTAACCTTAGGGGCAGAATTTCTCAGAGGAAAGTTAGGTTTGACTGTCTTATGCTCTCTGCCCAATCTGATTTTTGGGTCAGGTCTCTCTCTCTCTCTCTCTCTCCCCGTCTCTGTCTCCCTCTCTCTCTCTCTGACTCACTCTGGCTCTTTCTGTGCGTGTGTGTGTGTCTCTCTCTCTCTTTCTGTCTCTCTCTCTCTCTCTTTCTGTCTCTCTCTCTCTCTGTGTGTGTCTCTCTCTGTCTCTCTCTCTCTGTGTGTGTGTGTGTGTCTGTATCTGTTTTGCTCTCTGGCTCTCTCTGGCTCTGTTTCTGTCTCTCTGTCTCTCTCTCTTTCTCTTTGTGCCTCTCTCTGTCTTTCTTTCTCTCTCTGTCTCTGTGTCTTTCTCTCTCTATCTCACTCTATCTCTGACTCTTTCTGTCTCTCTCTGTCTCTCTCATTCTCTCTCTGTCTCTATCTTTCTCTTTCTGTCTCTCTGTCTCTTTCGCTCTCTTTCTCCTGGACACTATAGATTGCAAAATGAATAAGATCCCATCTATACCCGTGAAGAGCTTGCAGTGTCACCATGGACACCTCTGTGTAAATAAATAACCAAGGCAGAAAAGTCACTGATGTTTTGAAAGAAGCACTAAGGGGTATCAATGCATAGCTAATCAGCTGGGTAGGTGTGGATGAGGCCTCACAGTGAAGGGATATTGCACCACATCTGAAAACAAGTTCCTCAGGTGGGAAAAGGAGAGCAAGGCCTTCAGGCCAAGGGAATCCTGGGAAGTAAGGCCTGCAGCCACAAAAGGTGCATAGGATATGGCTGGGGAGATCTCAGAATGAGGTTGGAAAGATGAGGCTTCACTGAGATGTTCAGCTGGGATCCTGCAGGGAATGGCAGCTCCTCCCACCCATGGAGACGCCTCAGGAACAGCACCTGTGAGGGAACAGCATACGGGGACCTCCGGTGGCTTGCCAGCCCTGACAGGCCAGTCAGCTGAAGAACAGGGCCTGGGTCAACATACTGGGGCCTCCAGGGCTGGGGAAGTGCTTCCCCACCATAGGGGTGTTGCCGGGGGCAATCTCTGGAAACCCCAGAAGGCAGAAGCCAGTTTTCTTTTTGTGCTTCTTTCTCTGATGATCTGGAGGCAGGGAATTGTGAGGCCAAAGGCCGAGTCCTTGTTGCCTGGACAGGGGCTGTCATAGAGAAAGAACTGGGGAAGACCAGATGCCTGAGAAAGGTCCTTCAGGTGCAAGGGGTTATGGAAAGAGAAAGACCCCACCTCACCTAAGAATCTGTAACTCCTCAGAACAGCCTCTCACCTCGTTGTGGGCAAAGCTTTCCCACTAAATTTTGATAAACCAAAAAAGCAAAAAGAGAGCATTCATCGGCTCATGTTCCTCAAGTTAGGCAAGGGGTAGCCGGAACAGCAGTTATCTCCCGTGGCTCTTGGCTTTGCTTCCCTCTGTGTTGGCTCCATCCCGTCGGGCTCTCTCCCTCTGGAAAACAGATGCCCACGGTTCCAGGGTCTCATTGTCTTCAGACAATGGAAAGACAGTGCCCCTTTCCTTGGAGTTCCAGCAAGAATCTTGAGAACAACTCTCACTCGCCTTCCCTGAACCAGTCTATGTAGACAGCAGGATGGGATCTTTGGTGGAGTCCCACGTCCACACTTGGAGCCCCCTGGTGGCAGAAATTCCTCAGTGCAAGGGGCCAAGGTTTGGGGGATATTTAATCCCCTCCAAGGGAGATGAGGGTGCAGCTTCCAATAACAGGGAGTGGGGAAGAGATGTTGGGTGGGTTGAAATAACTATTTCATCAAAACCACTTACTTGAGACTTCATTTAGCAGCAAGAGCCTCCTCTTACCACAGGGCTGCTTATGTTCCACTAGGCCCTCCCCTTGCTCTCTCTGGGCCTGCAGCTGTAGCCATCTGCCTTCCCTCAGTTCAGCCCTGATCCCGAACCTCAATGCCTGCCCCCTGCTTTGTCCTTACACTGTCTTTGTGCTACCCAGTTCCCCAGTCAGCCCCTCAGTAGCAGGGGACTTTTTCTCTAATGACAGTTTTCCCAGCAGGAAGCTCCATTCATCAGCTTCTGGATTTCCCTTGCTGTCTTCTTCCCAACAGTTGGGGCACCCTCCTACTTAGTGTTGGACTTCCTGCCATCCTAGATGTGATCATCCATCAGCCCACCCATTCATCAATCCATCTATTCACTCACCTGCCCAACCATCCATCCACCCATCCATTCACCCATCCTCCCATCAACCCATAAAATCCCTGGGAGCCAGGGATTCAATTATGAGGAAGAACCAGAACTTCTGCCACAAGAAACTCACAGCTGCTGGTCATCATGTTCTTTCCAGCTTCTTCTTAGCTCCTGCCCCTGCCTGTGTCCTCTTTTGCAAAGTGTGTGCCTCCTTCTACTTGCCAGCCCCATCCCACTGACATACCAGGGCAAGACTGGCTATAGTGGACAGTCATTGTGTTACTTTTGCCCAGAATCCTGTCCCTTCTTTTCTCCTAGGGCTGTTCATCCTAGTGTCCCAGATGCAATCTTGTCTTGTCCCCTTGGAAACAGAGGTTGATCCAAGAGGTGAGCATAGGACCCAAGGTGGGTCGATTAGAGCAATTCCTGAGATTGATATGGGGAGACTGAGTGTTTCCCTTATCTGTTGGTGTGTCACAATCGTCCCAAACTATGTGGCTTAGAGCAGCTGCTTTAGTTGCTCATGACTCTGAGTCGGCAACTTAGACTGGGCTCAGTTAGGCGATGCTTTGTCTGGTCTCACCTGGGGTTGAACATGTGGCTTCATTCCTCTGTTGCTTCAGCTGGGGCTGGCTGATCTAACATAGCCTGGCTTGTCTGGAAGTTAGTGCTGCTGTCAGCTGGGCCACATGTCTCCAGCAGGCTAATGCAGGCTTCTTCGTGTAGAGGCTGGATTCTCAAAGCGGCAAGGAATTTGGCAAGCTCCAATAAGCAAAGGTTGTATAAATCTTTGTGGGTTTTTTTTTTTTAAGAGAGAAATAACACGCTTGTATACTGATAGGAATGATCCAGTTTAGAAGAAAACATTGATATGCAGGAGACAAAAGAGTTAATTTCTAGAGCAATGTCCTTGAGAAGCAAAAGAGGATGGAACCCAGGAGAAGGGTTAATAGCAATCTTATAGTTAAAGAAACATATTCACTGTCATGTTAAATCTTGATAATTTTTCATTCAGTTGAAAGTTATTTGTTACTTCCTTTTCCATGCACTTTCTGTTCCTTTGCTTGTTTCTCTAATGTTGTTTTAGACTTCAAGCCAGCTTGAAAATTTCACAAGGGTGAGGGTTCTTTTACTCCCAGTTCTATCTTCTGTATATAGAACAGTGCTTGACACCTGGTGGGTACTCACAAGTATTTGCTATAATTGAGTAATGTTGAGATGTTCTTGATGTGTTAAGGAACTAAGCATTTGTCACAGGGCTGCAAGTTTCCCTTCTTAGTTTTGGTTTGAAATCTATTGCAACCAGTTAGTTGAGATTATACAGAATTTTATATAAATAGGATCACCCAACAGGCACTCCTTTTGGCTGGCTTCTTTCACTTGGTACATTGATTTTGAGATTCAACTGTGTTGTGTATATTAGTAATCTATTCCTTTTTATTGTTGGATATTTCATTAAATGGATATACCATAATTTGTTTATCCGTTCATTTGTTGATGAACATTTGGGTGGTTTTCAGTTTGTGGCTGTTACAAATAAAGTTGCTATGAATATTGATTTGCAAATCTTTGTATGACCATATGTTTATTTTTTCCCATTGGTAGATACCTACAAGTGGAATGTCTGAATCATATGGTGGATGTTTCTTTTTAAAGAGACTGCTAAACTGTTTTCCAGGATGGTGGTATCATTCCCATAATCTGTGCACGAGTGTTCCAGTTCTTCCATATCCTGGGCAATACTTAATATGGCCAGTTGTTTGATTTTAGCCATTCTAATAGGTAAGTAGTTGCATTTCATTGTGGTTTTAATTTTTTTCTTTAACAATAATTAATGACATTTAGCATTCTTTCATGTGCTTATTGGCCACTCATTTATCTTCTTTTGGGAACTGTCTATTCAAGCTCCATGTCCGTTTTCTTATTGATTTGATTATCTTACTATGAGTTAAAATAGTTCTTTACATATTCTGGGTATAAGTCCTCTGACTGATATATTTGTTGGCAAATAATTTCCCTCAGTATATGGCTTTACGGTGTCTTTCAATGGACAAAAGCTTTTAATTTTGCTGGGTGTGTGTCTCACGCCTGTAATCCCAGTACTGTGAGAGGCCAAGACGGGAGGATAGCTTGAGCCCAGGAGTTCAAGACCAGCCTCGGCAACATATGAGACCTTGTCTCCACAAAAAATAAAAAAATAATATTAACTGGGCATGGTGGCATGTGCCTATAGTCCCAGCTACTCAGGAGGCTGAGGTAGGAGGATTGCCTGAGCCCAGGAGGTAGAGGCTGTGGTGAGCTGTGATGATGACACTGTACTCCAGACTCTGGGTGGCACAGTGAGACACTGACTCAAAACAAACAAAAAAACTTTTAATTTTGATAAAGTTCTCACTCATAAGCGGACCCTGTACAATTATCATAATACTATAAGAAAGGAATTGGCAGTAGTGGTAAACTGCCAGGGGAGGGATGGGGGGCACACTTCTTCAATAAGGGTGCCTGACCTCAAACCAGGTGAAGTGGGGACCAAAGTGAGGCCTAAACTTTACCTGTACAGTGATCATTTGTATACTTAACTCTGAATTGTACTTCACATCTTTAAAGTAAAAATAAAATAAAATAAAACAATAAAAAGGGGAAAAATAAAATAAACAATTTTGATAAAATTCAGTTTACCATTTTTTTCTTTTATGGTTTGTGCTTTTTGTGTTCCATCACAAATATTTTTCTCCTATGTTTTATTCCAAAAATTTTATAGTTTTAGGTTTTCCATTTAGGCTTATGAACCATTTTAGATAATGTTTACGTATGGTGTGAAATAAAGGTCAATATTTATTTCTTTCCCAGGCAGATATCTAGTTGCTGTAGCACCATTTGTTGAAAAAAGTTATCATTTCCCTGATGAATTTTTCTTGCACCTTTATTGAAAACCAATTGACCATATATGTTTAAGTCTGTAGTACCGTAAGTATATATGGTATTTACATTACTTTGTAATGTTTGCTATCTGGCAGGGTTATTTCACTCTCTTCACTCTTGTTTTACAGAGTTTTTCAGGCTATTCTTTTGCTTCTTTGTTTTAGCATTATTTTGTATTGAGATATAATTCATATAACATCAAATGTATCATGTTAAAGTGTACACGGCAGTGGTTTTTAGAACATTCACCATGTTGCACACCATCACCATTATCTAATTCTAGAACAGTTTCATCGTCCCAAGAAGAAATCTCATACCTCTTAATAGTTAGTTCCAATTCCCTGCTCTCCCCATCCCTGGGCACCCACTAACCTACTTTCTATCTCTATGAATTTGCTTATTCTGGACACATCGTGTAAGTGAACTCATACACTATGGGGCCTTTCGTGTCTGGCTTCTTATGCTTGGCAGAATGTTTTCAAGGTTCATCCATGTTGTAGCAAGTAGCAGTACTGCATCCCTTTTATGGATGAGTCATATTTCACTGTTTGTGTCTAGCACATTTGCTTATCCATTCCTCAGTTGTGGTCATTCGAATTGCTTCCCATTGTGGCTATTATGAATAACGCTGCTATTAACATTCATGTACTAGTTTTTGTGTAGATATGTTTTCAAATCTCTTGGGAATATACCTGGGAATAGCATTGCGGGGTCATGTGATAATTTTATGTTCAGTCTTTTGAAGAAGTGCCAAATTGTTTTTCACAGGGACTTCACCATTTTACATTCCCACCAGCCATATATGAGGGTTCTAATTCTTTACGTCCTCACCAATACTTATATAGTCTTTTTTATTTCAGTTATCCCTGTGAGTGTAAAGTAGTATCTCATTGTGGTTTTGATTTGCATTTCTGTAATGACTAACAATGTTGTGCACCTTTTAATGTGTTTATTAGCCATTTGTATATCTTCTTTGGAGAAATGTCTATTTAAATCTTTGGACTGTTTTAATCAGATTTTTTTAAATTGTTGAGTTGTTGTAGGAGCTATTTATGTATTCTGAATCCTAGACCCTTTTGGTTTATGATTTGTAATCTTTTCTTTCATTCTGTGGGTTTTCTTTTATTTTCTTTCTTTCTTTCTCTCTTCCTTCCCTTCCTTTTCTTTCTTTCTTTTTTTTTTTTTTTTTTTGAGTTGGCATCTCACTTCGTCGCCCAGAGACTGGAGTGCAGTGGCCGCTTCCGGCCACTGCAGCCTCGACCTGCTGGGCTCCAGCGATCCTTCCACCTCAGCCTTCTGAGTAGCCGGAACTACAGGCATGC